>OLKM01000717.1:223934-235912 GCA_900291075.1 Melanogrammus aeglefinus
CCCCTGAAAACATGATTTGTGAAATATTTGGGGGGGATCTGGGGGGGTATTGTCATAGTCATGGATCATGTGTAAAATTAGGCCTATTTTAAATGTATGATTTGCGCATGAGGGTGATTAATCACTATTTCACTTTAATAAAGATATGGCCTGCATGCAACTCTTGTTCTCACCATTGAAGCGTGGGGCCGCTATTCTTAAACGTCACTTTAAATCAGACATCGGAGAAAAAAAAGACCCGCTCTGGACCATTTGCGCTGGAGCCGCTGGACCCGCTCAATTTCGTATTTCATGTTTTGCAGTCATGTCAAAAAGAAAACAGGAAACCTACTCGCACATTTCAGATTTATAAAGAAATCGAAGACGAATGAGTCAGTGAGGAGCAGCAAGAGGCAAGTTCTTCGGCAGATACTAACTGTAATATGTGCTGCCTAGCCTATATGTGCTGACATAACTAAGGCAATAGGCTACAGGCTTGTAATAATGGATGTGTGTTTTGAGTAAGTCCTCGCTCTGAGGCACGCACAGCGGCACAAGCACCCCCGCCCCCCATATAAGTGAGCCCCCCCGAAAACCGCGGTATAGTTCGCACACTGCCTACCAGCATGATGAATGATAAGTAGCGAGGAGGGCATAGTGCAGTTTAGGTGTTTGAATTGCGAGATGCTGGGATCTTTGCCCAGCAAGATAGCACATCTATCTGGAATTCACCACACTTCACTCCGGGAAGCAAAATCTGCTAAACAAGTGTTTAACATCAGTATTTCTGAAACATGTAGTAGTCCTCAATTAAGGTGACATATTATACCACCAGGTGTGAGTGGGATTAGCCGGTACAAGCAGTTTTGCTGAAACGGCTTGTAACGGCTAATCACACTCGAGTCACACCTGGTGGTATAATATCTCACATTTCACAATAATTAACTGATCAAAAACTCCCTAACCTTTCTTTTGTTTTCATTACAGCAACAAGAAGCTCCGTAATCTGCCCAACTACTTCATCATGAACCAGGCGGTGAGCGACTTCCTCATGGCCTTCACCCAGTCGCCCTTCTTCTTCATCAACTGTCTCAACAAGGAGTGGATCTTCGGAGAGCTCGGTATATCTACTCATCTTTCTTTACAATCCTTACTCTTTCCCCCCCTTTCTTTTCTCTTAAAATTCTCCTTTGATTCAAGATAAAAAAAAAATTGGAAATATACATTTATATTGTGTGCACTTGTGTACAATATATTTGGGTGTGCATTGCCCCACCAGGTTGTAAGCTGTATGCGTTCCTGGGGGCCCTGTTCGGCATCACGTCCATGATCAACCTGCTGGCCATCTCCCTGGACCGCTACATGGTCATCACCAGGCCCCTGGAGGCCATGAAGTGGAACTCCAAGCGGAGAACCACCATCGCCATCTTGTTGGTCTGGCTCTACTCCCTGGCCTGGAGCCTAGCCCCTCTTGTTGGCTGGAGTGAGTTCACCATTTAACGCGAGCACAATCCAAACAAATTCATAGGATTACTTTTTTAATGGAAATATGGACATATAACGCATATTATTATATTTCAAAAATATCAACGCAATTTTTGTTCACAATTGCCGTTCAATGTTTTGCGTTAGTGACATTCATATATATTTCAAATGAGTCACATTGGCGAAGGCATCCCCCTTCCAGCACATATGAAACAAGTAAACAACTAAAATAAAATAGAATTTTATTAGTGAAGAGGCAGTCCAAACGCAAAACAAAACAAAAATGTCCCTGCATTATTCTTACAAAGACATAGTTCGTCTGGCAGTCAGTGCGCACTATCTCTAAATCAGCCCAGAAGGGTTGCGCTTTACTCTCTAATTTGAATCGGTAGCCAGTGGGTTCTCAACGAGTCGGAATGGAACATCGGCTGTTGGCATTCATTTAATCCCATGGGACACGGCCCCCCAAATACAACAGTGCTTAAGACTACACAGTGTGATGCGAGACACACGCACACACGCACCCGCAGAAAAAACACGCCAATGTGTGCAGTTTAACGAAGTTAGCTATGCAACAGCGCGTTTTCGAGCTGTGACCTTAAACGACAGTGCCTTAGCACACCCCGGGCTATGTCCCCAGGTTCCATGGGATCAGCTCGCACCAGCAGCCAGATGTTCCCTAACACCCTTCGGCTCCTCACTACTGAGTCTTCATGTCACGTTGTTTCCCCCCTCCAGGCTCCTACATCCCCGAGGGCCTGAGGACCTCGTGCACCTGGGACTACGTCACTTACACGGTGTCCAACAGGAGCTACACCATGATGCTGTGCTGTTTCGTGTTCTTCATCCCCCTGGCTATCATCTCCTACTGCTACCTCTTCATGTTCCTGGCCATCCGCAATACAAGCAGGTACACACTCAAGAGCTTGTGTCTTGATGTAATTGCTGTCGTCATTGCGATTGGAGTGTCGGTGCGTCTGTGTGTGTGGGTGTTTGTGTGCGAATGCATGTTTCCAGCTCTGTGTGTGTGTGTGTGTGTGTGTGTGTGTGTGTGTGTGTGTGTGTGTGTGTGTGTGTGTGTGTGTGTGTGTGTGTGTGTGTGTGTGTGTGTGTGTGTGTGTGTGTGTGTTGTGCGTGTTTGAATGTCCTCGGCTGGGAGACTAGGAACTAGTATATATTGCCTTGTGATAAAAACTGTATATTTGACCGAAATATTTGAACGAATGCAATTTTGAGAGTATCTGCGTCTGTGTTTTTGTGTGAATGTTTGTGTGTGTGTGTGGGGCGCTTTTTAAACTCGGGACAACATTGTTATTTTACCCCTTCTTAATATGTGCTGTGAATCAATGCTACAATCTAGTGACGCATTTAATGAAACCTTGCCGAATGTCCATGTGGAGAACTTGCTATGTTTAAGAGGAGGATGATTTAAAGCGAGGGTCAAGGGTCAGCCTGCAGGCATGTGGAAGACACAGGTTATTGTGTCCTAGCAAAACAGGTTATTGTTCTTCTGAAGGAATGCAAGACAGACCCCCCTACCCCCACATCCACACACACACAAGCACACACACTCAAAAAGAATCCCCACACACACACACACACACACACACACACACACACACACACACACACACACACACACACACACACACACACACACACACACACACACACACACACACACACACACACACACACCCCCAAACACACACATGCACACAAATGATAAGAGGTACATTAAGAGTGAAAAAAAACATTACTTAACTAAATCAACCGAACTTGTAATGACCCCCCCCCCAGAGATGTGGAGCGGCTGGGCATCCAACTGCGGAAATCCACCATAATCCGCCAGAAGTCCATCCGAACTGAATGGAAGTTGGCAAAGATTGCCTTTGTGGTGATCGTGGTTTATGTCTTATCCTGGTCACCGTATGCCTGTGTGACGATGATTTCCTGGTCAGGGTAAGTGAGCTACATCTCAGTTTTGCATTTAACTTTTGCCCGGTGAAGGGAGAGTGACTTGTTTAGTTTAGTTTGCTTTGTTGTTTTTCCGAAGAGGTTTGATGTTCTTGACGCTCAGTGTCAAAATGTACAAGCTTTTTGACTTTTTGCAGATAGCAGGTGTTGGTGAGGGCACAGCACAGATTTCACTCCTGAGTTGCGCCGGCAGGCTTTGAAATATTAAACGCGCTACAGCACTGGAAATAGAACTGTGATACCTGGTTAGCGCAGTAGTCGAATGACACGGATGGCTGCTCGGTTAATGGTGTCAGAGTTCTCCAGATTCTGCAGTGTAGCATGCAGTTCGGAAGCGGGAAGAGGAAGCCTTTATGAATGCCAACCATCCAACCTTGTTATACATATAACGCAGTTAAAAGATAGACTTTCCTTTCCTAACCTGTCTCACATGCACACAACCCCCCCAAAGATAACAACAACAACAACAAAGCAACCAAAACACAGAATCCATCTACAATTATATAATAGTATCACACATACACACACTCCTTGGCAGCTGGCATGGTTGAGTTGACCTATGACCTTGATATCCATTTGTGCCTGCTCTAAATTGTTTGATGTCATGCCTTGCTTCAACACAGAAGGTCAAATCATTACATCATTACAACCCACAGCATCTTGCAGTGAGTTTGTGTGTGTGTCTGTAGCTGACATCTGTGCTGTTTAATCATGTTGATAATACCCGTTTGTTCTAATCCAGGCATGCCAACATCCTGTCGCCGTACTCCAAAACTGTCCCTGCTGTTATAGCGAAAGCATCTACCATTTACAACCCATTCATCTACGCCATCATACATCAAAAGTACAGGTAAACACGCTCTGCTGCACCTCGTTGAAGAGGCCTTGGGAAAAGAAATGGAACAGATTCCCTGCAAAATAATTCTGCTTTGCTCATTGAAAATAGGTTAATCAGATGACTCAAGCGATTTCTTATCGTCGTGATTTTTTGCTTTATTAACTTCTGCAAAGTGAATATTGATGTTTAGATGCTGATGGAGTCTTGGCAAAGATACTCCTAAAGGGTTTTAAAGTATGATACTCACCAGTACAGAGTTGTTGTTTTTAAATAACAGTAATTCAGAGGAAAAAGACGGGAATGCACAAGAATTTGTGCATTCCCGATATTATATTGGTATCGGGTGTTTTAGGAAGCCAGGGACTAGAATGTCCACTGAATCTCAAGGTGTTTCTTAAGAAGCATATGATGGTTTCTGAAGAAGCATATGCATGGTCTTAGAGGAAAATATGCTAACAAATAATAAACAGGGCTAAAGAACAAAGTCTGTCAGGAACAAGTGAACATTGTCAGTTTGATAACATTGTTTCAGCTTCAGCTTCAGTTTCAAATATATAATAAGATGTCATCCAAAGTGTCTTGCTATGATGATAATAATAACTGTCTGAATATATTTATGAAACACATGTCCACCTCTCAGTCACCACATTGTCCTTGAACTCAACAGCTCTTCTTGTGTGTTGACAGGAAGACCTTGGCGGATAAAGTCCCCTGCCTGAGGTTCCTGGCCCCCAACAAGCGAAAGGACTGCACGTCGTCTTCGCTCAGCGGGTCCTCTTACAGAGACTCGGTCATCAGCAGGACGTCCACTGCCATTAGGAGACAGTCCACGGCCGCCAGCAGACACGCGTCAGCATCCAAGACTGCAGCGGGTGCTACCTCGTACTCGTCCTCAGACAGGGTAACCATGACGCCACACTCAACCAGACGGATGTGAACCAAGGGGCAACGATTTCCTAAGATATTTTAATGACAAACTAAAGACTTGGAAGGATTGTTCTGAATCCTTCTCTTCCTCTACTAGGTCTAACAGTAACATCATTTATATCTGTCAGACGATTTGAATATTAAACCCACAATGCACATATCCACTAGCTTGTTGCTGACTAGAATTTCTGTGGTAACCATTTGATTTAATGTTAATATAAATAAAGTCAGGGTCCCAGTTTGTTGCTGTTAAATTTTCAATAGGATAAATCGAAAAAGATTGTTTCATACTATCTTTGAGTTAATTTTTTACTGTGTATTGTGTTTCATTCTGACCTCGTAAAGGGTTATATCCCTGGGCTCGAGGCAGTCAGACGTTCAGTCTGAAGACTGAATGGGATTTCGCAGGCCTTTGATAGTCTGTGCGTTTGAAGATCACAGTTCAGTATGTTCCCAGATTTTCTGCGTCTTTAGTTCAGCTCTCAGATGCGTCTTACTTATTTTACTCTATAGTTTATATTAGACATTTGAGGAGAGGTATTATGTTTGGTACACCTCTGCTTTACATTTAATCTTCAATAACTATTGTATTCTAAAGTCTAGTGTTATCTAATCTAGACTCATACAACTTTTGTCTTCTGTACCCTTTAAACTATTCAGGTATATTTTAGTCTAACCAATGCATGTCCGTAACATTCCGTAACTCTAACATCTCAGAAGTATTTTCCAATTTGCGAAAAAACACTATTCTAGTCTGCCAAGCCTAGACTTGTCCAGTCTTGTCAGACCTTTCAGATCACGTTTTGCTTTCAGGTCAATGTCGTGGGTTATGTCAGTCCAGTTTTGTTTTACTTAACACTTTCCCAGTCTATAAACATTGAATGGAGTCCGTGATTCCCTCGTCCGCACAGCTCTTCCGTGTAATGCTTTCCCCTCTGCATTATTTACACAAACTGTCCTCTTGTCTGCGCTGTCCTCCATCGCTGCTCCCAACGCAGGTCTTCGGGGACGTGGAGATGGACCCCGTCGACTGGAGATCAGGGGCCTCCTTCCGTCGGCACTCGTCGCGCGGTAGCACCCGCCGGGAGAGGCTCTTGAAGAAGCAGCAGATGGAGAGAGCGAACAAGAACCAGGTGAGAAGGGAACAGAGAGATATAGTGTTAAGGGCTGATAATGGTTCCACGTTGATGCAACGCCAGGGGGTTTACTGACCCTCCATGCGTCCATCGGGCCTGACGTGCGCCTCCCTAAAATGTTGACCCTCCATCGAGGCGATGCAGCAGCAAGGGCTGCAATTGGTCCGCTTACTAAAACCCGACACAGAACAAAACAGGTGCACGACTGCGTCGAAGCTCCTGCCTGGTCATGGCGTTGCGTCGACGTGGAACCATAATCAGCCCTTTAGATCTATCTCAAGTAGCATTGTTCAGGTGGAGATATGTAGAGAACGGCCGTTGAATCCTTGCCGTAAAGGTTCCGGGTTTCAATCCCAATGTCTGCAGTCTGCCTCTGCGCCCTCGAGCAAGATGCCCTTACCTTTAATGCATCCTTGCGACTTGTATCCGAAGAAACGTTCACTGTTTGATTAACTGATTTTGATCAAATTGTAGCTTTTCTAGATTATGCTTTACGGTCGCGCTTGCTGCTTATGCGTATGCGTGACTATTCACGCATTTGTGTGTTCACGCCACCAGCAACCATCAGCGTCGACCAAAGAGTCGGCAACCCACTGCAAGAACAAGACGGCCTCCGGTTCGGTCAACATGGCCACCGCGCCGCCTCAGTTGGTGCTCATCAGGAAGAGGAGCCAGAGTCTAACCAACGGCCTGTCAGACGCCGGGAAGAAGACGGCCGTCGCCAACGGCTCCCCAGGCAACCACAAGAGCAAATCTGCGGATTTGCATTTCAGAAACCTTCCCTCTCTAGATCAAGCGCTGAATGTTCCTCGCATCATCGTCATCAGTCCCACGTCGGAGGACTGCTTGGTTAAACGCGAGAGCAGCTTCAC
Organism: Melanogrammus aeglefinus; assembly: GCA_900291075.1. NCBI lineage: Eukaryota > Metazoa > Chordata > Actinopteri > Gadiformes > Gadidae > Melanogrammus > Melanogrammus aeglefinus. The sequence goes on from OLKM01000717.1 coordinate 231,149, forward strand.
AGATGACGGTTCTGTCGGGACTGTGGTGGATGAGGACTCGGTAGAGGACAATGATGTCGTTTGAAAAATGTCCCTCAAGTCAACTTTCTTGTTCAGTCAATTAATTGGTTTGTTGGAACTATGTATGTATTTATGAGAGAGAGTATTTTTATGTTGCAATACCCAGTATGATGCTTTGCTGGGTCGGACCTATTGTGACCCTTCAATTCCAGCTCAGATTGTTTGTGTGACATTGTGTTACTTTTTGGGGTTGTTGGCTGGTTACTGGTTGTGTAGAATAATTTATTTTACTATAAAATATTGATTTATGAATAAAAAGCCATCTAAAAGTACGATATGACAAAACTGTCCTAAAAAAAAAAGAATCCAGGATGCAGATACATTTACCCTTTAAAAACACGTTCACACTTCAAATATTGTTTGGCATCAAAAACATATTGTAGGCTACATTTGTATAATGTGTATCGACTTTCACGTTCGAAGGGACATGTTTTTTTGGGCAATGTTTGGAGTAGGCTAGGCTACCTAAAACAAGCCTCTTAATTTGACAATAGGAATATAGCCTACCCTTTCTACGCGACAGAGCGGCACCTGAAAGCTTGTTAGGCTATTTTTAAATCACACACTACATTGATTCACTGTTTAGCAGGGACATGTGAGAGGATTTTAAACAGAGCAGTTTTCCCGATTCAAACTTTCCCAATATAAACGCAAATCTTCAGTGGATTCTTTGGCCTACCGTGAATGCATAACTATCCTGGTAAGTAACAAAATCTGTCACAATCTTACCAGCCTTTTCCTTGTGTTTCCAAGTCTTTGTTCGAGTTATTTTTTTACAGAGTTCCTTATTTTTTACGTGTAGGCCTAAAGGAACACATTGCCTACATCCTCGAAGTTCTCAATAGAGTTTGCGATATATTTGTGAAAAAAAAGTGTTGTGTGCGCGCGCGCGTTTACAGGTATTTATTGAATTATGGCATTGTGGTATACTCTTGAAGGTTTTGGACGGAAAAAACGGCAACTCACGTGCTGTTAAACCATGCTTACAAAATGTGGACTGTTGAGTTGAATGTAGGCCTACTAGGTAAAATCAGCAGCTGCTGCTTCCAAAATGCCCTCTACTGCTGAGAGAAACGGGCAGAGAGAAAAAAAAATCCTCTGGACAATAACAGGGTTTGACCTTCTTCCTAATTTATTATTATTTATATGTTTTATTTGTAGTAGGCTATTATTAGTATGATGAGTATTATTATAATTATTATTATAATGACTCATCTTGGTATTTGATATGATTTACCACTAGGCAGAATCGCCTGCAGTCATACGTGGTCCTTAGTTTCGGACCCGAGGTCCTGATGGCCCGCTTGCTTGTCAACAAGCTCACTCACCAAGCTGACGCACGACATGGATGTTATTTCGTGGTTCTTGGTTTTTGGCAAAGTTCCCAGAAAAACAATCTGGCTTCCGACGGATTAAAGGCGAGGACACGGCAGGCAAAATCATCGATTTTTCAGTCCACTGGTCCAATTTTGATATTTTTGGGCTATTTTGGCACCGTTAACATGTAATGTGTTTCATACAAAAGAAAAAAAAAAGTCAAAACAAAAACATTTAGGTGTTTGTTTTAGTATAGTTAGTTAGTCAACTTGCGCCTCTGAATTTTACAGGAAGATTCACCAAAAGTTTGCTTTACGCACCGTTTCAAATGGACAGCCGGTCTCTGTCATATCCTGTTCCGTGGTATCCGTTGGAAAGCACTCGATCTGCTGCACAACGTAAAAACTGATATCTGATTGGCTGGACTCGATTTCCGACAAGACGATTGGTTCGAATGTATCACGTGGTATGCTCTCACGCTTCCTGGTTAGCTTTCCGTGGGACATTCGTTTTTCGAGATGGCGCGTCGATTTAAAGCATCCAAGAAAAGAGGCCAAGCAATTGGCACTTGCGCGAAAGATTATTGAGAGGGGAAGCAATACATCAAAACGATGACATTCCGGAAAGTGCATCGTTGCGTAAATTGAAGCAGCAGAGTCCTGATCGCGGCAGTGACCAATATGCCACTCAGCAGTGGCTCATAGTTCATGTTGCTCGCTTGAACGAGCTAATAGGTGATCTTATTTGTCCAAACTGTACTGGATCTGGCTGCAAATTCAAATCGATCCACAAAATCAGGGATTTTGTAATAGTTTTGTTGCTTGAGTGCAGTTTGTGTGAACCGGGACAAATACTGCAAAAGTGTTGTTTTACATCCACACGTCCTTCACCAGGAGTAACTAGAGTGTGACGTCGCATTTGATGTAAATATCAGGATGGTGCTTTTAGCTCAAACGAATTAGGATTGGGTGTATGCAGCGCTCAAAAAAGATAAGCAAGATTTGGGGATTCCTGGCCTTGTGTCTCAAAACTTTTCAGAGGACACGATAAAGACAGGTAGGCTATGGCAAGTCTTTGTGTGAGTATATAAATAAAAAAACAAATAAAGTGCATTTCATCAAAAAATCATAAAATCAGACTATATGAAAAATAACAGAAAATGTTATTGATAACATTATACATATCATTTTAGTGGCAGAAATCGAGAGAGGTCTGGAGTCGATGCAGAGAACCAGGGACCAGATCAGGGAGGCATACTCTGAGATTGATCCCGATGTGGCTGACATAATAAGGGAGGATGAGAATGCCACAATCAACATCAGTGTGTCGTTTGATGGCACATGGCAGAAGAGAGGTTTCACGTCCCGCCACGGCATTGGCGTGTGCATCGACATCCTCACTGGACTGGTGTTGGACTTTGAGGTGCTATCCTCCTACTGCCACGCCTGTACCCTGAGAGAGAGTGCTAGGCGAGATGGTAAAATTACACAGGAAGAGTTTGAAAGCTGGAAGGAGACCACTGTAGATCTGTGCAAAAACGTTCTCAGGGCAAGTAAGGCCATGGAGCAGGAAGCAGCCAAGAGGATGTGGGCCAGGTCTGTCTCCCAAACATCCAACTGCGCTACACACAGAGATGCTGGTCAGATGGGAACAGTGGCAGCATTCAGGCAGGTGGTTGAACTCAACCCATACCCCTGGACATGAAATAACCAAGCTTGAGTGCATAAATCACGCGCAACAAGCGCATGGGCCACAGCCTCTGAGGAATCTGATGTGCTAAGGCTAAGTGTAGGGGGCAAAGGTCAGGGTAAGCTCACTGCCAAGAAATGCAAACCTTGCAGAACTTTTACAGGGGAGCTATTTAAATAACCAAGGGTCAGTTGATGTAATGAAGGCACAAATATGGGCAGGGGTCTCCTCGCACTGGCATGTGGCAGTGAAGAAATCCAATGAGCACTAGAGTGTAGGTCCAACCTGGTGGTGTGGTACAGGAGAGCAGAAGGGAGAGAATGGAGAATCCAGAACACCATCGGTTTGGCTCTACATGCAGGCAACTCGTTATTCACGAGAGGTGGGTCAGAAAACTCATCCCTGTGTATCACCGGATGTTCCAGTGACAGCCTGCGGACACGCATGCAGCATGGAGGCACTCAGAAATGCAAACGAATGCCTCAATTCGGTAATATGGGGCCCGATGTCCAAAAGACAGTCTTTGTGGGGGAAAACCAGGGTTGAGGCTGCAGCCAGGTATGGCCATTTCTACTTTTTAATGAGGGTGCCTCTGCTATGCTGGCTGTGATGGAGAAGTTGTGGCTCCAGAGTACAGTGGTTTACTGTCAATCGGATGAAAGTTGATGACATTGGTCCGATATCAAAAAAGCCAAATTAAGTGTTCCATTCCGCAAGTGCAAACGGAAACGTAAAAGTGTTAAGCACAGCAGAAAGTGAAACGACACCAGCAGGAGATAGAGGAGGGCCCTACATATGGTGCTGGGCATGGAGATGTAAGATTTGCACATTCATTTGGTGGGAACTATGTTGTGTAAATGTTTGAGTTTTGTTATGGTTATATTCTTTAGTTTTGCCATAAAAATCTTTAAAGGCCGTTTTCTCAAAATGAGTTTTTCCTCACACGCCAAGCAAGGAATCTCCACTTCTGTAGCACCTACATACATAACCAAACTTTTAGAATCTTATTCTCAGCTCTACTATATGGAAGATAATTCTACAGTTGTGATTTATTTGATATATCATTTCTTGGCCTGAATTTACATTGACATTTTATGCATAAAAAAATAGGGCGGAAATCACATCTTTTTTTAGGCATTGGCAGTAATTTCGATAACTGGATAACGAAAAGGAGATATCCATAATCCCCTCTGTAAATATTTTTCTATTTAATATAGCAAACAACATGAAAAATTAATTTTGAGCCTGGCTTTTTCCAATGGTCCGATTTCTTCGTTTCAAAATGTATTGCATATTTGCGCACATATTTTATTAACATATAGCCTAATGAGCATATCTTAATCACATACAATTACAGAGAAACTTCCAATGCATTTTCTTCTTCTAATCATGTGGCTAATTCAACCGGTAAAGTTTCATAAGATATCTGTAAGTTAAAAAAAAAATCCTATTCACCTGCCGTGTCTCGCCTTAACAGAAGGATCACAAATCTGTGGACTAGATGAAAGAAATACAACAGCTGGATATTATACTCTTGACGATATTGGGCGAATACATTCAATATGGTTTATAGTGGCATCAATTATATCTGCTTACTACTGGGTTGTTGGACGATGGGAGCGATTTGCACACTTAAATCGTGTTTGGTAACTGTGGCTGTGTGAAAATAAAAACGTTTTCCTTTTTGTAGTAATACAG
>OLKM01000718.1:0-18541 GCA_900291075.1 Melanogrammus aeglefinus
TATAATCAAAATAATGTATCAATAACGTAGACCTGAGCTCCCATCCGTACCCGAGAAGGCGTTCATAAGTGCGGGAGGGGTTGTTGACGGTCAGCACTGCCAGCCCCGTCTCCCCTGGTGTCAGCAGGTCCACCGACCCCCCGGGAAGGCCCTCAGCTCTCCCGGGAATCTCCTCGGGCTGGAAGCCATGGCCGACCGAGTTACAGGCTGCTCTTCCTCGGAGGGAGAGGATTGAACTCAGGGATGGGTTTCAATGAGGGACATTTAAGGGACGCTTTTATCCAAGCGACTTACAATAAGAACATTTGTCAGAAGAAAGAGAAACTATATGTCTCTGTCGGTACTACTACAGATGTTCATAGAACCAGTGTCAAGCAACTGATCGTTAGGTAACTCATTCCACGTTATCACAACGATAGCTAGATAAGATGCTACACGATTGCTAAGTACTAATTTTTAAGGTGCCATGGACGTACAACATACAATAAGTGCATTAATTCCCAGGTCTGCAACACATTTCTGCCCTGCTCTGTTGGTGTGCGAGGATAACTAGAATAATGAAGTTGTGTAGGATGTCCCTTGAAGCGTACTTGAAATATCTAGTCTTCAAGCATGCTAGTATATATTATAGTAGGCGATGGCATGGGGCTCAGGAAGGTAGAGCGGGTTGGCTGGTAACCGGAAGAGGGCTGATAGCTCGATCCCCGGCTCCGCCTGGCGTGTGAGGTGTCCCTGAGAAAACACACTCACCCTGACTGCTCCCAACGAGCTGGGCTGAGTCCTGGCAATGGCTGACTCCTCGTCGGTGTGTGAATTTGTGACTGGATGGGTGAACGTGAGGTAATAGTAAAGTGGCTTTGAGTGGCAACTGGTAAAGAAAAGCGCTGTATAAATGCAGCCCATCCTGCATTTATTTAAAAAAGGCAAGGGGTTGAACTCTTCACTCTCTCTTCCTTGCCTATCTTGGAGTAATCCAATAGTGATGTATAATTATCCAGCTTTAAAACTCTTAAATGAGGCCTCACTTTTACCGCTAAGGTACCCAGGCGTTGATATTTAAGTTGAGCTGAAGAACATCCACAAAACATGTTCAGACCAAACTAAGTGTATTTATGATGGAGGTACATGGTCATTGGTGTGTGTGTGAGTCTTCTACCTGCGCCAGGATCTGCTGAGAGGCCTGCTTTTGAGGAGGTATCGACCCAGCACACAATAACCATCGTGTTCTGCAGCATGACACAGAGGTGGAGAGGAATAAAAGTTATTACAACCCAGACCTTAAAGGAACTATATCATGTTTGAATTATTTAATTCCAGGTGGGGGTAAGAGAGGTGAGGGTGGAAAAGGAGTGATAAAAGAAGATCTCAGTTGTATTTTAAATTATTTGTGTTTAAATATTAAGATAGTTATATTTAAAGATAAGCTATGTTTGGTTTAAAAGTTCATTCAAAACGTTAGTATTATAAATAACTAGTCTGAGTGTTTTTTTACAGGGATTACACGGCGGATTGTGCGTCCCACGGGGCGCATTGGCAAAAAACATTAATGTTGTGAGTCTCAATGGGAAAATGTTGTTGGTAATTTAGAATAGGCTACGTCTTGCCAGTATGATAATAACTATTAGAAGGAAATCCGCAAGCGACCGACCTTCTGTGCTGTCTGCTGAGTTACGGGCCACAACATAAACATGTCCCTCTGGAACCACGAACCAATCTTAATGTTTAGTTCATAGGCATGCCCGGAGAGGAGGGCGGCTGTTCATTCGTCTGGATGTAGGCCTAATTGGATCGGAAATATTATATCGTATATATACTATAGAATCTTACCCAGTCTTTGGGAAAGACTGGATAGAATATAATATAAAATAATACATTATATTGTATATATTATATGATATGATATTATCATAATATAATGCCAATATTCATATAATATAATAGTAGGCCTATAATAGTATTTATTACAATATATGTAATATAATATGATCAACAATCATGTCATATTCTTATATCATATAATAATGGTTGTTTTTTAAAATTTCTATAATCGGAATATATCTGGAGACATAGGCTACAAAGTCTACGTTTTGAAACCAGAAAATGTATGTTTAATTGATCTTAAAGTGAATTTTCCATAAAAACTTCTCAAGCATTCAAGACATGCACTGTATACGCATTATCTATAGATCAAAACATTAAGTAAACCATTTCTTGCTATCGTCAAACACAAAATGCATTTATGGCAGTGGCACGCTCAAAATTAATGCTAAAGCCACTTGGTTTTTATGAGTCACAGAAAGTGCCAAAGGTTTTCCACCCTGCCAAATGCTCCATTATCTAATCCAAATAAAATACATTTAATCAACATTGTTGCCACATCCCTTATATGATTGATTTCATACTAGTCCTTGGCCAGAGTTGTGCTTGTTTATTAGTTAAATTGAACATGTTTGATTCTTCCAATATTTAATTTGTGAAATATTGCTTCGCATAGGCCTATTCAATATTTACTGAGACTAGAGATAGAGAACCTTGGCCAAATTGTATATAATATTATATATGCCACCAGTGGTTAATTTGTGAGCTGGAACCTTTTCTGTAATATCATGCCTTTATATGTTTTTGGAGAAACCACACTTGTGTTGTACAAACGCAGACAACCCATTAAATATTGTATCATCCGTCTTTGATTATAATGGCGGTCAGAAATACTTGATTAGTTCTGCTACTCGCCAACAGAGGGCGCATTGTCTCCAATCAGTACATAATGATCGGCAGAGTTTGAGGGTCTGTTGCTATCCCCTCCGTCCATAATGCAGCAGCAGTCCTCCTCCACGATCCATCCCATGAAATGCATCCGAGAGAGACTATTCTAACTACCTGCACAACACACATGCATACACAGTCAACCACAACCACTAATCAAGCACAGTTTTTGTACAGTGGTGTTATCTAAATAAATAATAATATAATAAGGCTAACGTATTAATTAATAACCCCCATATCTCTATATTTGGATACATGTTGACAAATCTCTACCTTATAACACATGAATCATCAAATACATACGTACGTTTTCCTTTGTGCAACAAATGCAATCAAATGACTAAAAACAAATAGACCATTAGTGCAGATCCGGTTGTGCATACGATCGATCAATCCTGACCTCCGGTTAATCAGACACGTCCCCCTTAATCCCAGTCTGTCTGTAAAGGTCAGCCCAGCGCCATGCAGCCTGGAGCTGACTGGGTCCTGAGGTTCGGATGCTTCTGGAAGCTATTTAAAAGTTGGACAGGAATCCTTAAAAGGTCGATGGGAATCGTCTGTGCGGGCATTCCAGGCGATCTGAGTCAGACAAACACAGACCGCCAACCAGACAACTGTTTCCACGACTCAGCCCGCCGCTAGGTGCGACCGTCGGCCGGATTGATGCAGTGCAGATAGAGTGGAATAGAGTAGGCCATACAACAGTACAGTACAGTAGCGTAAGAGCAGAGTAGAGATTGAGTAGAAGCATGAGTAAGAGTAGACTCATTCCACCAATATAATAGAGTAGCCCAGATCACCAACAGAGTATAATTCCAAACCAATTCAATGGAATAAAATAGATCACCAAATAGACTAAGAATAGACAGATTACCTATACGGCGTAGAATGGAATAGATCACCAAATTGTAAGAGAAAATAATAGATCAACAATAAAAAAAATAGAGTGAAATAGATCAGATCAACAAACATACCAGGATAGAGCTCCAGTAGAAATATACAATTATAGATCACCATTTTGATGGGGTACAAATCGAATACAACAACAATTTTAAAACAAAGTAGAACAGAATAGAATAGATTGAATTAGACTGTGTTAATGCATAGCCCACTTGACCACTCCATTCATGTCTTTTACCGGATGTTCTCTGTGTAGTTCTAATGTGAGTGAATGATCAGCTCCTGAATGGAGCAGGATGGAGAGGAGCAGGAACAGCACAGACTGGCTGACAACCGGTAATGAGAGAGAGAGAGAGAGAGAGAGAGAGAGAGAGAGAGAGAGAGAGAGAGAGAGAGAGAGAGAGAGAGAAGAGAGAGAGAGAGAGAGAGAGAGAAGAGAGAGAGAGAGAGAGAGAGAGAGAGAGAGAGAGAGAGATGTATGTGTGGAAGTGTTGCGTGCGTGTGTGTGTGTGTGTGTGTGTGTGTGTGTGTGTGTGTGTGTGTGTGTGTGTGTGTGTGTGTGTGTGTGTGTGTGTGTGTGTGTGTGTGTGTGTGTGTGTGTGTGTGTGTGTGTACACGTGAGTGTATCAATATGTGGTGGTCTATGGCTCTGCAGGAACTCAAAATGTACTCTAGGCCAACCCACCAAGATAACACACACACACACACACACACACACACACACACACACACACACACACACACACACACACACACACACACACACACACACACACACACACACACACACACAGGGCCAGTTGAGTACCGATGAAGGTTTATTTCAGGGCAGGTTGGAGGTGATGAATGTTTCCATTGAGGAGGGACAGAGATCACAGATGGGTTGGATGCCAACACTGGCAGGGCGAATAAACCATCCTAACTACTAACCACACAGAGAATGACCCCCGCTATGGAAGTCTTATATAACATATATTTACATTATAACAGTCCTAAACATATTTAAATACAATGATTACCAATCTGTCAATGTGTTGGACGCTGTGCCACGGATAGACGGTGGCGAGACAGACAGACAGACAGACAGACAGACAGACAGACAGACAGAACAGACAGACAGACAGACAGACAGACAGACAGACAGACAGACAGACAGACAGACAGACAGACAGACAGATAATGACAATAGCATTTGCAAACATTTATTGCAGAGAGAGTTAGCATAAAAGCAAAACCCACGTTCAATTATGCCCGCTCTCTCGAACGAGAACGAGTCTTGAAGGAAACCCATTAGAGACTGTTATTGCAGAAGCATATTGACTTAAGAGAAATCAGGCCAAGATTAAATTAGCTGATTGCTCTGCTGGGACCAAACGCAGACTCTGTTGGGGACGTGTGTGTGCGTGTGTGTGTGTGTGTGTGTGTGCGTGTGCGTGTGTGTGTGTGTGTGTGTGTGTGTGTGTGTGTGTGCGTGTGCGTGTGCGTGTGCGTGTGTGGAGTAGGGGTAGGGGGTCTGTGCAATACCAAACACACCATGAATGGGACGTTATAATTGTCAGAACAAATCCATATATTACTAGACTCCCTGCCGATGGAAAGTGGAATCATCCAATGTTAAGTTAATCTAAAACGGCTGCCTGCTGTTTGTGTGTACATGCATTTTCCCCCTCCCCTGGGACCCTCCCCATCCAATCACGGTGCCAACTGGTATCCAAAGGCTGGCAAATAAACTGGAGAAATCCACTCATGGTTTGGAAGACCGAACCTGGAAGATGAATTACAAATATTTCTTTCTAAACCCTCAGTGATTGGTCAATACGGGATCGGGAATGAAGACCTCTGAGCCAGGAACAGGAAACCACGGTGTGGGAGAAGGAGACGGAGGGGGGAGACGGAGGGAGGAGCCGGGAGGGAGGGAGGCTCCAGGCACGGGGAAGAGGAAGACTTGTATTTATATCAGTGCAGCCGGGGTAGGATTTCTGGCACCACCAGGACAGCTTCCACCTGCTGCTTCAGTCAGGCCCCGGGGACCAGGAATGGGGGCCGGACTCCGGCCACAGCGGCCCATCTGCCGGCCTGGGAAGCAGAGGTGCATGGGTGTGTGTGTGTCTCTGTGTGTGTGTGTGTGTGCACACGTGTGTGTGTGTGTGGTTGTGAATGTGTTTGTGCAGGTGCACTTGTTTTTGTGTGTGTGTGTGTGTGTGTGTGTTGTGTGTGTGTGTGTGTGTGTGTGTGTGTGTGTGTGTGTGTGTGTGTGTGTGTGTGTGTGTGTGTGTGTGTGTGTGTGTGTGTGCACATATGTATGTGTGTGTGTCTGTGTGTGTGTTTGTGTGTGTGTGTGCGCATGGCTGTCTGTGTGCACATGTGTGTGTCTGTGTGAGTGTAGGTGTGTGTGTGTGTGTGTGTGTGTGTGTGTTGTGTGTGCGCATGGCTGTCTGTATGCACATGTGTGTGTGTGTGTGTGTGTGTGTGTGTGTGTGTGTGTGTGTGTGTGTGTGTGTGTGTGTGTGTGTGTGTGTGTGTGCGTGTGTGTGTGTGTGTGTGTGTGCGTATGTGTGTGCGCACCATGTGTGTGTGTGTGTGTGTGTGTGTGTGTGTGTGTGTGTGTGTGTGTGGTGTGTGTGTGCGTGTGTGTGTGTGTGTGTGGTGTGCGTAATGTGTGCGCACCATGTGTGTGTGTGTGTGTGTGGTGTGTGTGGTGTGTGTGTGTGTGTGTGTGTGTGTGTGTGTGGTGTGTGTGTGTGTGTGTGTGTGTGTGATGTGGTTGGGGGCGGGCAGACCCAACTGATCCACTCCCTTGATGTTCATATTCACACATCTGGATATCATGGACAGACACACAGTCGAGGGCGGATCGTCGCGTGGCATCAGGCGAGTGTTGACGGGTGCCTCACCGCATCCATGGGCCGGGAAAACACACAATAACACACACACGCTTCAACAAACACACCACTCAGGTCACGTCTCTGCGGGCTCGTATCTCAGTCATCAGCTCAGCAGAAGAGAGGAGAGTGTAATCAAGAGCTCCGCTAATAAGATGGAGATGGCATGAGAGGATCCCCCCCGGGGGGACGGCTAATCATCTGTTCTGATTGGCCCAGGAGAGACATTAGGGCGTCGCTTGACACACTAACTCTGTCAAAGAAACAAAGATAAAGAAAGCATTGGCTCTCAAACTGTGGGACGCATGTGCTATTAAGTGGCTCGCAGAGGAATATCCTCCCAAATAATTAATAACAATAATAAAGTAAGTTAATTTATTTATAAAATAATAACATTCTATCATATATATATAGTATGGAAATACATTAACAATGAGATCATTAAAATTTGAATATTTCATAGTCGGGTTTAAGAATTAATTTTAAGGCTACTGTATTTTGTATTATTTTATAACATCTGTAATAAAATATTTTCTGAGGTGGTACATAGTATAAAAAGTTTGAGAACCCCTAAGCTAGAGCATGTACTTGGCGACAAAAGATAGATAGAAGACACAGACGATTGAATTACTGTATAAGGCCCAGTTACATTTATTACACAAAAATAACAGCAAAGGTGTTGTCACTTGGATGATGTTGTGTTGAGCTATTCTACTCTTAACTGCACTACCGGTCTGAACGAAGGCCGTATACACGTGGTCGTTCAGAGCTAGTAAAGGTAGAAAAAGGCTGTAGTGTGTGTCTTTGCATTGTCGTTGTTTATATCCAAAAACCCCGGCTCACGAGATTTGAGATTCATGATGAGATTGCGTTACGATTCCAAAACTTAATCAATGAGCAGAGCAGGAGGTAAAACGTACAAAACAGGATAAAACCGATGTACTGAATGTAAAGAAATGTCCGCCTGGTACAAAAAAAGAAAGTGTATTTCTTCCAACATCAAGTAGATACGGGTGTTTTTTCTGTCCTTTATAGCATGTCACGCCGGTCACGAAGGCAAAGCAAAAGTTGTTGAAGTCACAGGGGAGGTCCAGGCATAGATGGGCGACTGCTCCCTTCACCATACTGAAAAAGATGATGTAGAAAACGGCAACAGTGGCTTCCAGGAAAGAAAATTCCTCTACTCTTCTTCCTCTTGATATATGTCTGCATATTTTGTACACAACAGGTGATTTTGGTACCGAGCGGAAAACTCAAGTCGTTGCGTACAAGGACACGCATTAAAAGCACTAAACCGGACGAGTGTTTCAAATCGCCTTCATGGAGTTCATTTGGGAGGCTCTTGAAAACGACAACCAAAAAAAAGAGAGAAAACGATACAGATTACTTTCGGCAGTGTGGCGCGTGTGTATACGGGGACCAAAGCGAGAGTCGTTGGCGTCTGGAGTGTCCGATGCTGCTGTTGTTTGTCCGATGGGCATGGCTACACTAGTTAAAGGCTAGGACCTCAGACCTGAGCGGAGAGCAGCGAGCATGAGGGGCGCTGGCTGTCTGGTGGTCTGTTGGTCGTTGGGACGGTGGCTGCAAGGGACGGCTCCCTCGTTTAAGAACCGCCCTGGTCTCTGGTCAGTCCACCGGGTGCTTCCCCCAGGTCCGCAACCGTCGTACATTCTACAGAGAGGGGCTGGACGAAAACCCACAGCTAAAGCACTTTGTCTGGAAGGGAGGACGGACGTCTGCGTTGGTTCTGTACATCGAGGTCACACAGAGAGAGGCGGAGTCACGAGAGGGGGGAGGAGCCTCGCCCTCATCAGGCTGGGGGCCTCGCCGGCATTGGGTGTTCCCGGGGGGGCGGGTGGTGGTGGGGTCTAGAGGTCAGAGGTCAGATGATGAGGGCCTCTGTGTGGAAGGCGTTTGAGAAGACAAAGGAGGGGGGTGGCGCTTGTGGAGAGGGAGGGGGAGGGGGAGGGGGTTGGAAGGCGGAGCCATGGGGGCGAAAGAGGGGGAGGAGGTGGAGGAGAAGGTGGAGGAAGAAGAGGAGGAGGAAGAGGAGGAGAGGGAGCGGCTGGCCCAGCGGGCGGGCAGGCGGCGGTGGGCGGGGCAGGCCGGCCGGGAGAAGTTCCTCCGGGCGGGGCGTGGCGAGGGGGTGGAGCCTGCCGGCGAGGGGGTGGAGCCTGCCGGAGAGACGCCGTCCTAACGGAGAGACGAATGAATTAACATTTAGGACGATCACACCCTTGCTAAGGTAATGTGAAGTCACCAGCCATAGGTACGTTACATTTGGTGCTACTCGTCCCACCGGTAGTCTTCTTGCTCCTGGGAGGGGAAAACGACAAGGATATGAACAAAGGAAGGGAAGAGAACAGACCTGACTGGAGTCAGAGGAGGAATCGACCCGATCTTGTCGACATGCAAAGGTCTTGATATGTTAACCTTTGAGCTATGCTTGCTAACAGAGGATTTAGAAAGCCATTTAAATGGATTGGACTGCATCTTATATAGCGTTTTCCTAACCCGTGGCCTCAAAGCGCTTTACAATATTGCCTCACGTTCACATTCATGCACACTTTCACACGCCGACAGCGGTGTCAACCCTGCATGAGAGCCAGCTCGTCAGGAGCGATTAGGGTGCGGTTTCTCGCTCAGGGACACCTCGACACTCTACTCACACAGCTAGGAGGAGGAGCCGGGGATTGAACCAGCAACCTCCTAGCAACCAACCTCCTCTAGGGTTAGGAATAGGGTGTGAACAAAGATACATCCCCAAGCTACACGTATATGTACCTATATCTCTAGGTCTCTATATCTAGACCAGTAGCGGCTCAGAGTCGCATTCCCTCCACTGCTCAACATCCGGTTTGGAGGGGGTTAACGTTGCATTAACAATGCAGAACTCGGAGAAATCATTTGTAACAGAAAATCGCACGACAGGAAGGTCTATCTTTAGCACCAAACCCGCTCCGCGCTTCGGGTCGTTTCGTTTACGACGGGCCACTTGGAACCTTCAACAACGACAAGCGCCAGGACTCTGTCCAGATCCCCATCCCAGCGCACTGCATCCAACACTGGGCTCGCTATCGTCAAGGCTTCAACCAGGGAGGCATTAAAGCCCGATGACAGACCGCCAGGTCCCCTTGTGATCCGCAGCACCGGTTCTCTTTGTGCGGGAGGGAGGGAGGGAGGGAGAGCCTTTCAGCGAAGACGTGGCCTAGATGCCCAGATTGCGTGAAAGACTCTGGCCTGCTTTCCTCTCCTGGCTGAGACGCATACCAAAAATATACAGCGCTCTCGCCGGGGCTGTCCTCAAGCCAGGGGCTATCACCCACTGTTTAATAGCTGGAGCCGTCAGGCCCTTCATCTGGGTGGATTTCACTAGCTTTGCGGAGCTAAAGTGATTAGGCCAACATAATATTTACAACACACCGCAGCACAGTTATGCAGCACGGGAGGCCAGCCGAAGTTGTTTAATGGAAACAGTGGATGGGTTTTAAATGTCAACATGTGTGTTGGAAACCTTGGAAACCGTTGGGAAGCTGTCAGTGTTTGTGTGTGTGTCTGTGTGTCTGTGTGTGAGTGTGCGCAAATCAGTTTGTCTGCTTTCATGCGCATGCTCGTGTGTGTGTTTGTGAGTGCATGTGTGCGTATGTCTGTGTGTGTCTGTGTTTGAGTGTGTGTGTGTGTGTGTGTGTATGTGTGTTTGCTCGTGTGTATGTGTGTGAGTGCATGTGTGTGTGGGCCACTCACGCTCGTGTGTGTGAGTCCCACTCCTACCCACCTGAATGTTCAGCTGGATCACCTTCCCCCCGGCGGAGCTGTTGCTGGCCTTGGAGAAGGAGGTGTGTGTGTGGGCTGTGTGGGAGGCGTGCGAGTAGTGCACGTGATCCAGCACCTCCTCCTCCTCCTCCTCGTCGTGTCCTCCTCCTCCTCCTCCTCCTCCTCCTCCGGGGCGGGGGGCCGGGGGCTGAGGTCGGGGGCGGAGGTGGCCTGGCTGGCCCACGCCGCCCTCTCCCCGTAGCTCTTCAGGATGCGCTCCACCGCGCCGTAGTTGGAGCGCGAGCCCTCGGGCCGGGGGTACGCCGCCAGCGTGAGGGGCTTCCAGGGGTGGTCGCTCATGACCCCGCCCACCCCGGCTCTCCGGGCGTCTGGCGGGGGGACGGTGGAAGCGGGGGCGACCCCCTGCTGCTGCTGCTGCTTCCCTCGGGGGTCCGGCTCCGGCGTGGTCCGCGGGGTCGGCCCCAGCTTCTGTCTGGGGGACCGCGTCCCGGAAGGGCTCCGAGGCGAGGCGGGGCCCCCGGGGACGGGGTCCGCGCGGTCCCGCCGCGGCCGGCGCGCGTCGTCGGGGCCAGGGGCTTTGGTGCGGGTGGTCGCCACGGAGACCTCGCTGAACAGCGTCAGCGAGTGGCTCAGGGAGAGGTCTGGGGCCGCGGCGGCGGAGGGGGAGGGGTCGCGCTGACCTCTGACCTCCTGACCCCGAGCTGAGTCCCTGCTGGTCTTCCTCAGCCGGACCTGGGGGTTCTGGGATGGGGGGGGGTCGCCGGCGGGGGCGGGGGCAGGGGGCACCGCGGGGGGCGCTTTGGGAACAGCGCTGACTCCGTCACAAGGGACCCCCACGCTCCGGGGTACGGGGTTCGGATTCCTCTCTGGGTGTAACCGGACCCCCTCCCCCGCTCCTCCAGCGCTCCTCGCGTCGCGACCCCCCACCGAGGAACCGGCGGTGGGGGGGGAGTCGTCGTCCCTCTCCGGGGGGACCCCCCGGCCCATCTCGGCCTGGAACAGGGTGCGGTTGAACTCGGCCGTCTTCTGCTCCAGCAGCACGTTTCTCCTGGAGGGGGTCTCCACCGGCGCCTCTGCTGGGGGGTCCCTCCCAGCACGTTGGGGGCTCCTCTCCCTCAGGGCCGTCCCCAGGCTCCCTTCGGACGGGCTCTTGCCCGGGACCCCCCGGCCCCCCGGTGCCAGCCTCTCCCCGGAGGACCAGCGGTTGTGGCAGCAGCCCAGGTTGCAGTTGGGGTTGGCGGGCGCGAGGCAGGCCCCGCCCCCGGCGGCGTTGGCGGAGGCGGAGGCGGAGGCGGGGCAGCCCGTGAGCGTCTTGCCCTCGTTTCTCCTGCAGCATGGCCTCGAACTTGCGCACGATGGAGGGGCTGTTGCACGGCCGGCCCAGCGAGGTGCACGGGCTGTGGCACCTCCTGCCGGCGGCGGCGGCGGCGGCGGCGGCGGCGGCCGTGGGGGTCTCCGGGACGCGGAGCTCCGTCTCGGGGAAGGTGGGGCTGCTCACGCCCCAGGAGGTGGAGCGCGGGGGGACGGTCGGAGGCGGGGCGTCGGTCCCGTCCGCTTCTGGAGGGCCGCGGTCGGGGCTCAGAGCGGGAGTTCCCTCTCTGATGGCGGGCCAGGGGTCGGCGGCGGCCGGGGTGGTCCAGTCTTCCCGCTCCAGGGCGCGCAGGTCCTGGTAGATCTGGGTGAAGTCGCAGAGAGGCCGGGCGGCCAGGGCGGAGCCCGTGGTACCGGGCCGCTCGGGGGGCTTCTTCTGGACCTCGACGCAGGGTTCTGGTCCGGGCCTGAATGGGAAGGAGTCACGATGAACTCACTGGAATGAACTAAGGCCTACTGATCAGAAGAGTATACAATTATTCATACAATGTTGTCTGTATGTCTGTCTCTCAATGTTGAATGAATGAATTAGTGTTTTGTAAAACCTGTTCATACAGTACTGTTATTAACCCCTCTCTCTCTCTCCCCCTCTCTCTCTCTCTCTCTCTCTCTCTCTCTCTCTCTCTCTCTCTCTCCTCTCTCTCTCTCTCTCTCTCTCCTCTCCCTCTCCCTCTCTCTCCCTCTCCTCTCTCTCTCTCCTCTCTCTCTCTCTCCTCTCTCTCCCTCTCCTCTCTTCTCCTCCTCCTCTCTCCTCTCTGTCTCTCTCCCTCTCTCTCTCCTCTCATCTCTCTCTCCTCCCTCCCTCCTCTCCCTCTGTCTCTCTCCTCTCCTCATCCCTCTCTCTCCCTCTCTCCTTCTCTCTCCTCTCTCTCTCTCTCCCTCCCTCTCTCTCTCTCTCTCTCTCTCTCTCTCTCTCTCTCTCTCTCTCTCTCTCTCTCTCTCTCTACACGTATGTATATCATGCGGGTGGCTTTTCACAGTAACTACTGTCTCATTGAAACTCAATGCCTTAAATTCCATGGGCCCCAGGACTTGTTCTACCCCTCCAGCTCTACACTAGAGACTACTGCAGCTGGCTCTCCTTGAAGCGATAGAGCAGGCATGTCAAAGTGATAAAATGGCGTCGGCCCGTTGACAGGGCCATGGGGGAGTCACCACGCACCTCTTATCGTACTTCTCCGCCTTCCTCCGGATCTCCTCCTGGTAGCTGCACAGCTCCTCACTCACACGGGCTATCTCTCTCAAGGCCTGGGAGAGGGGGAGGGGGAGAGAGGGAGAGAGAGAGGGGAGGGAGAGAGGGAGAGAGAGAGAGAGAGAGATATGGAGAGAAAGGGCGAGAGAGAGAGGAGAGAGACAGAGGGAGAGAGAGAGATATGGAGAGAGAGAGAGAGAGAGGGGAGAGAGAGGGAGAGAGAGAGAGGAGAGAGACAGAGGGAGAGAGAGAGAGAGATATGGAGAGAGAGGGGAGAGAGAGGGAGAGAGAGAGATATATGGAGAAAGAGGGAGAGAGAGAGGAGGGAAGAGAGAGAGAGATATGGAGAGAGAGGGGAGAGAGAGGGAGAGAGAGAGATATATGGAGAGAGAGAGAGAGAGAGAGGAGAGAGACAGAGGGAGAGAGAGAGAGAGAGAGAGAGAGATATGGAGAGAGAGGGGAGAGAGAGAGGGAGAGAGAGAGATATATGGAGAAAGATGGAGAGAGAGAGGAGAGAGAGAGAGAGAGAGAGAGAGAGAGAGAGAGAGAGAGAGAGAGAGAGAGAGAGAGAGGAGAGAGAGAGAGAGGAGAGAGAGGAGAGAGAGAGAGAGAGAGGAGAGAGAGAGAGAGAGAGAGAGAGAGAGGGGGTAGAGAGAGAGATATAGAGAGAGATATGGAGAGAGAGGGGGGAGAGAGAGGGAGAGAGACATAGGGAGGGAGGGGGAGATAGATTGATATTGTTTAATGCAACTTAAGTCAAAACAAAACACTGGTGGGTAAACTGATAGCAAGGATAGAAAACACAATACCAAGGAGGCGATGTGGAGAGCAGGGTGTAGTTTACATACCCACACAGACTACCTTCATAGATACAGAAAAGTAAAAGATATTAATAGAAGAGAAGAAGAAACTAACTATTTCTCGTGGAAAGTTTATTTGGAGGATATCGCCATGGTGAGGTGAAACTGTATATTTCCACCTAATACTAATATCTGCTTATATTTATACAGTATACTTTTTATATTTCTACACTTAATTCTTTGTAAATGTCTACTCTACACTAATTTCTGTTTAATACTGTATACTTCTGTATACTTATATATTTGTATATTTACACACTTTCTTCTGTGTACTCTACACGCATTACTGCATATATGTCTACTTTATCTGTGTATATTTCTACACTTATTTCTACTTTCTACTTTAAACTCATTACTGTGTATATGTCTCCTGTACACTGTATACTACTGTATATTACATCTCCTACACCTCCTCCAGTGTCCTGGTCTTCTCTACACTGACTACTGTGTGTATGTCTACTATATGATAGTATCTCCAGGGTCTAGGTCCACTCTCTACTTGTATCTTTCCCCTATAGTGTCCAGGTCTTCTCTACATTACTGTGTGTATGTCTACTGTATGACTGTATCCTCAGTCCCAGTCTCTACTCACAGCGTTCAGTGCGGTGGTGTTCCTCTTCTTCTCGCTCCCGTATCCCAGCTCCGCCCTCACGCGCGTCTCCTCGTTCCCGGCGTTCCCCCCCGTCGACGCCTTCCCCCGGGGGCCGCTCTCGACCGCCTCGGGGGGGCCCTGACCGCGGTGGGCGGGGCCGATGGGGGGCCCTCGTGTCCCCGCACCCCCCGGCCGCCCGCCGTTGACCTCGCCGTCCGCCACGCTGCGCCGGTAGTACCCGGGCAGCGGCGGTTGTTTCGGGGCCTCTGATTGGCCGCCGCGGTCCCCGGGGCCGGCGTGCGATTGGTTGCTGCGAGTGCTGGAGTCGGTGCTGGTGGAGCCGGCGGTGCTGAGCCTCAGCAGGAGGTCGTGACCCCCCGCCTCCCCCCCTAGGGTCTCAAGGCCCGGGGCCTCCCGCCGGGTCCTCACCTCACAGTACAGCTGCGGGGGGGGGGGAGGAGGGGGGAGGGAGCCGTCGTCACGGTTACCGTCTATCATCAAAACTCTTCACTGTCGAACTGGTGGTCAGTTTGCAACGCACCGCTTTGTCATTATTTTTGATAATTATAATTATCATATTAAAAATGTTTCAGCTCTGATATTGCCAAAAGGAAATTGTTCCAACTGGAAAAAAGGTTTGATTGGGTCAACATTTTTTAGAAGTTAAAGGGGTGATATTATGCCACCAGGTGTGAGTGTGAATAGCCACTACAAGACCTTTGAAAATCAGCTTTTTTCCTTAATAGCTAATCACACTCACACCTGGTGGCATAATATCACCCCTTTAACTTCTAGTGTGACTTTATTATCCGTGTCAACTGTAAACCGGAGTAAAACTTCCGACTGGGGGAATGAGGTCAGAACAACAGGACCACATGAATGTATCCGTGAACCAGCTTTGGAGGAAACCACGCTTAAAAAACCATAGTTGCTTTGACATCAGAATAAATCTCCGGAAAGTTTTTGCATAAGTAGGTGGATTATAAATATTAACAGTGAGGAACTGTCATGTTTCTATATCTAACCTACATGGATCATTTAAAATATCTGGATAAAACTGTAAAGCAACATCAACAGGGAGGGCGAGAGAGGGAGGGAGAGGGGGGGAAGAGAGAGGGAGGAGAGAGAGAGAGAGAGAGAGAGAGAGAGAGAGAGAGAGAGAGAGAGAGAGAGAGAGAGAGAGAAGAAGACGAGAGATGAGAGGACGAGAGAGAGGAGAGGGGGGAGAGAGAGGGGAACAAAGAAATGGAGAGAGATGCCGGTGGAGAGGGGGGGAGAGAGAGAGGGAGGGGGGGTGAGAGAGAGAGAGAGAGAGAGAGAGAGAGAGAGAGAGAGAGAGAGAGAGAGAGAGAGAGAGAGAGAGAGAGAGGGGGGAAAGAGGAACAAAGAAAGGGAGAGAGAGCGAGTGAGAGAGAGGGGGGAGAGAGAGAGATGGACCATTTGAAATATCTTGATGAAAACCGTTAATCCATTAAAGTACAAATGATAGATGACCCATGATAAACCCTGTCCTATTGCACACTCTAAAGTGCTACTTTACGATGCTGACTGGGCTCGCTTCCCATCATGCATTGCAGGCATGGAGTGAGCCGTTGTCTTTTCCTGGCCCTTCTTGCTCCTATTTTTTCCAGCAGGCCAAACGAGATCCACATGTTCCTCACAGCGCAGTCCGCCGCCCCACTGCTCAGCGACGCCTTCAGACTCTACACACGCCTCCCCGCTCATCAAAGAGCTAATCTGCTCCCCGGAGCGGGTGGCGTTTTAGACCGTTAGCATATTTGACCACCACTGGCTCCGTGCACACACATAACCATGCACACATGCACGCACACACATGCATGCATGCATGTACACACATGCATGCACCCACGCATGCACGCACACACGTAAACACACGCGCACACTCACATACACACACACACTTAAACACGCACGCATGCACAGACACACACTTAAACACACATACCACGCTTTTTTCCGTCCTTATCTGGCCCTCTCCTCTCACACCCGTTCGCTGTAATCCCTTTATCTGCTGGATTCGGAGACTAATTCATCCGCGCAAGAAAACATCCATTGCTGAAGATAAAACAGATCTGACATGCAGACATCTCTTTTTAATTAACCATGATTCAATGTAAAAGCTGGTAGAGATCAAGAGGTGGAAAGCCCCCATCTTGGAACGTCTCACTCTCAGAGAGGGAGATGACCCTGTGCCATTGTTGCCAGATTGGGACAGATTTCCTGTCCAATCTGGCGAGGGTTGCCAGATTGGACGGGAAATCTGGAAATTCCTGGTGCGTAAAGACACATTTCCATTGATTGATGGCTGCAGGGATCAGCCAGTGGATGGGTGCTCCTTGACATCACAGGTGAGGTTGCTGGACTCTCTGGTGTAAAGCCATTACAGCCATCCACAGAAAACAATGAATCGTCCAGAGCTGTTTTCTACGGCCCCCGTTCTACGGCCCACTCTCCACTCTCCTCCGTCTCCTTTTACAACTTGGCAGGTTGATGTCCTACAACCTATACACCACCCTACGGCATCGCCGCCTTACACAATGCTCCACCTCTCGCCAAGCGTCCCCACCACGACCACAGCTAAGCGTACCACCAGCACATCAGCACCCCCCATCAAGACCCCTGCTGCCAGCATTTACACCTCCGCCCTCCAATCCCAGCAGCTCTATGACCCACCAACACCACCCGCTAGCCATCCTCTAATATCACCGCCTATACCACCACCACAACCTACACCACCTCCACCATGACCCCTACCTCTGTCCCGGCCTGAGCCTCCACCACCTAGCTCATCATCTTCAGCACCACCCTCTCCACAACCCGAGCTGAGCACTGACCACCCCCTCCACTAGCAGCGCCATCACCACCAACACGCCTTACAAACACAAACAATCGAACCATCGTCTTCTCCACCGCCACCTCCACTCCCGCTACCCCCACCATCACCACCAGCCCTCCTTACAAACACACAAAAAAACACCACCACCTCCTCTTCCTCCACCAATCCCCACCTCCTCCACCCCCCACCTCCTCCTCCTCCAACCCCCACCTCCTCCTCCTCCTCCTCCCCCCATCCCCACCTTCCTCCACCCCACCCCGCACCTCCTCCTCTCTCCACCCCCACCTCTCCTTCACTCCTCCCGCACCCCTCACCCCACCTCCTCCCCCAACCCCCACCTCCTCCTCCTCCCACCCCCACCTCCTCTCCTCCTCCACCCCCACCTTCCTCATCATCCCTCTCCTCCCTCCTCCTCCACCCCCACCCTCCTCCCCCACCCCCCCCCCCCCGCCTCCTCCTCCTCCATCCTCCACTCCTCCACCTCCACCCCCTCCTCCTCCACCCCCACCTCCTCCTACCTCCTCCACCCCACTCTCACACCCCACGCGGGTCCTCCTCCTCTCTGCTCCTCCTTCCTCCTCCACACCCCACCTCCTCCTCCGACCTCCTCCTTTCGCCCCACACCCCAACCGTCCCTCCTCCACCTCTTCCTCCTCCACCGTCCTCCCCCTCCTCCTCTTCCTCCTCCCACCCCCCCCACCTCCCCCTCCTCCACCCCCCACCTCCTCCTCCACCTTCACTCCCCACCCCTCGTCCTACGACCCCCCAGAGGACGAGAGCCACGCCTCCATCCCATCCCTTCCTGTGCTCACCCACTCAGAGCACTCTGCAGCTGGGCTGAACAGGGGTGTCTGGTGCGCCGCGGTTAAGTGCGGAACAGGATGTGTAGGAGGAAGAGGTTATTAGGCACCGAGCGCACGGAGGGAACCAGAGCCGCGTGAGTCAGGGGGATGGGAATGTGCACACATCCACCGTTTTCAGTAGTGGAGTTGGACCGGGTTCAGGTGGTGTGCTGTGAACTATTACACTCACCTCAACCCATCGATGGATCGATGTGACATCGTAGTTTAGACACCTTGAAAGACTGGCTAAAGTATGGCGAGGAGAAAAGGTGCAGACAGGTATGCATCATTGGGGATCGCCTCGGAAGATTTATGAGGTCCACACATTTGCAGTTCCACTCCTCAAGGGGCTAAGATTCTGCTAATGTTGGTTCTAAGGTCGTTCGCTCTTTGCATGCCTGGGTCCTGGGTATGCTAAGTGGCTGTTGTCCTGAGCCCAACGTTTTTCTACTTTTGCCCCCAGGCCAACGATTGCCTCACCCCCCCCCCCCCCCCCCCCCCCCCC
>OLKM01000718.1:40954-43454 GCA_900291075.1 Melanogrammus aeglefinus
GAGGAGGGAGGGCGAGGCAGGAGGAGGAGGAGGAAGAGGAGGAGAGAGGAGAAGAGGAGGTGGAGGAGGAGGAGGAGGAGGTGGAGGAGGAGGAGGAGGAGGTGAGAGGCAGGAAGAGGAGGAGGAGGAGGAGGAGGAGGAGGAGGAGGAGGAGGAGGAGCAGGAGGAGCAGGAGGAGCAGGAGGAGCAGGGACACAGGTGTCAGACGGCCTCGGAGGCAAGGATCTCACGACGGTATTGAATGCGGTTTATGTGAGTTTGAACTCTGTGCCCTGTGCTGTGCATCGGCTTTGAGTCAGAGAAACCTGCTTTTAGATTAAATGTATTGTTGCTGTAAGGCTTTTTGAATTCATACTTGATGGCTCAGTGGAGTTCTCTCCCTCACCTTCTGGAAGATGACATGATCAAACAATGTCCACATATAATACAAATTGCATTTTATAAAGGTCGTTATCTGTTTGTGTGTGAGTTATGTCATAGCCATAAACTGTAAATGGACTGCATTCATATGGCGCTTATCTAACCAGTGGCCACTCAAAGTGCTTTACAATACTGCCTAACATTCACCTATTCATACACACAGTCATACACACATTCACACACATATTCTCAGACCGACGGGGGTGTCAGCCGTACAAGGCGACAGCCAGGTCGTCGGGGAGCGATAAGGGTTAAGTGTCTTCCTCAGGGACACCTCGACACTCTAGCGAGGAGGAGCTAGGATGCAAGGAACTAGCAAAGTCCCTGTAGCCATTCGACCTTGGTCTGCCTCCTGAGCCACACATCCACACGTGTCCTATGTGCTATGCTGTGCTTTAATGTTCTGTTATGTCGTCTGGTTTTCCAGCTGACCACAAGACAGTTTCACCAAGTAATATAATCAAAATTAAAAGACGCTGACTCACCTCCGCCTCCGTGCCGCGACCCCGCCTCGTGGGAGCCCGCCTTGTACTTCATTTTGTTCAGCTCCCCGGTCACCTGACCGACCAATCAGAAGGGTTCAGTCCCACTGGGAAGCCATTTTGAATCGATTTGGTTCGAGCTTCATAGAAATCGGATCAAACCGCGCCTCAAAGATCGCAATAATAGGAAAATGACGTCTGCGCAACGTTTCTCGAGAAGCAATATAACACTCATTATGCATTACACTCATAATGCCTTAGGGTGGGCAGTGTACATTTGCAGATTTGCAATTTTTTTGTATTAATTTGGTTAAACTCTCATTACACAATGTTGAGTAATTATACTGAAAGCGCACTGAGAGAACATAAGAGGATTTGTTTAATTGTGTTATTCTTACAGAACCCATTTTTGCTGCTTACATAGATGCAGGGCAGACATTTCACAAGTGGCGTTCATGACTACGTTTACGGATGCATCACTGCTGCTAAACCTCTGTGTTCAGAATGTAGTGATGCTGTATTAGCGTTACAGAACCACGTGTTCACAAAGGCGTGTTGACAAAGGTTGTAGTAGCATTCATCAGATATGTTTCATTTGTTTATGTCAGAGCAGCAGAAGTTTTATCTTCTGTATTTTTTTTGTGTACCGAAGATACACAACTTCTGCTGCTCTGACATAAATAAGAGCTGCAATAGTGTGCATACTGCTGCACTGGGGTAGCTTTGTGGGGCGATGTCATGAAGGGCTATAATTGCAATCACGGTTCAGAGACATAATTAGTGTTACCAGCTAAACCTGTGATTTCCCTGACGCCTCCGCTAGAAGGCTCTACTGTTGGTCTATTGTTGGTCTATTGTTGGTCTATTATGTATTCCACCAAATTGTGGCTCTCTTTTAACAGTCTGTCATTCTTTTTTATTTATTTATTTACTTATTTATTTCAATGTCACTTTTATTCTCTTAGATAAGCCTATTTTAACCATGTTTAGCTTGTAGGGCTATGAAATGACTGAAAACTAAATACAATTGTGCTCTTATTATAATTTGCTATGTATTTTCTAAATTGTTACTATCATTGCATTATTATTATTATTATTACTATAACCTAACCCCTTTCTCTGCTGATGTATTATTATATAGTATTATATATTACATTATATTACATATATACTGTATATATATATATTTCATGTATTGTCCGGAAAGAAGTTTGGAAGTATTCTCCAGGGGGATAAAGCATCAGTCTTCAGCTCAGCGCACACAGCCCCGTGGGGGACAGGTACACACACTGTGTGTTCTGTGTGCTCTGGGCTCTGCAGTGGAACATTTCTGCTCCAGACATCCATCTACCTTTTTATTCTCCTCCTCCACATCTGCCAGGTTCCTCCTCAGGAGCTCCGCCTCGTCCTCCACCAGCTGCAGCTGCTGCCGGAGCTCCGACAGAGCCTCCCCCTGCTCCCTGGACTGGCCCCCGTTACCGGAGCCGTCTGGTCCTGCAGCCGCAAGACTGGGGGAGGAGGGGGGACGGAGGAGAGGAGAGGAGAGGAGAGGAGAGGAGAGGAGAGGAGAAGAGAGGAGAGGCGAGAGGAGAGGAGAG
>OLKM01000718.1:48454-54832 GCA_900291075.1 Melanogrammus aeglefinus
TGGCTAACAGCTATAAAGCTAGCAGCCACAGGTGCGGCACTAGCTGACATCATTAGCTGAGACGGATCCGGGGAGTAGGAATGGAACCAGGCCTACCTTGAGATCATCGTTCTCATCCTCCAGCTTCTCAATCTCCTCCTGCAGCCTCTCGTCGGGCTGAGGGGGCGGAGGGGGCTCCTCCTCGGGGGAAAGCTCCGGCTCTGACGTCGGGGGGGACACCTGCTTCATCTTCGTGCCTTTCTTCCCAAGGCTCTTGTTCAGGTGGAACTGGATCAGCTCGGACTGCAGACAGCCTTCCTTCCAGAAGCCTGGTCCGCACCCTACGGCGCTCTTGGTGCTCTTCTTCGCCTCCCCTCCTCTCGGCTGTTTGCTGCGCAGCTTGGGGGACTTGGAGGCGCAGGGCTGGTCCGACACCACGCGGTTCTGCTCTGACCGGGAGGAGGGCGACGACGCGTCGTCAGGCGCATGGCTGCCGCGTTCCGCCGACGCCCTGCCGCCCTGGCCCGGCGGCGGACTTTCCGTACCGCTCGCCGCCTGGACAGCAGCTGCGCCTTTCGTGCCGGTCTGCCGCTCCCTGCCCGTAGTCGTGGACACCGGGGAATGACCACGACTGCTCCTTCCGCTTCCTCCACCTTGTTTCGACGTCTTGACGCCCTTCTGCGCAGCGGCGCCTTTGGACGCCGTGCCTTCCTTGCCGCCGGCCGGCGATGTCGCACGTTGCTTCTTGGGGCGCGCGCTGCTTTCCGCCTGGCGCGGCGCGTCTGCCGCGCCGCTGGAGGGGGGGTTCATCGCGTGGAGGGGGGGTGCATCATGATGTCATCATAAGGCGAGGGCTCGGCTCATCCACAGCTTCCATTTCCTCTCGTCCTTCGCCCCGGTTTGTCTTGTGGCTTGGCGAAAGCGAACAATGAGCTGTGGTCCTGAACAATCGCTTTGCGAAGGGCGACACGGAATTGACCTTGTTGGAGGAAAAAAGGAATTAGCCTACTTTGTCGCCTCCATGTGCCTAGAGAGGGATGGAAAGGGATGGGTATGGCTGCATTGATCAGCAGCTGACAAGGACATGTTGATCTCACAGCCGATGATGGATTGAGATTCCTTCCAATAATCCCGCCAAACGCTGCGCTACCATCAGCAGCAGGACAGCTTGATGTAGACCCCTATACGTGAGGACCGGATTGTATACGGGTCATCCTGCCTAATTAGGTGGTTTTCCTCATTAACGGAAGCCCCCCATTGTGAATCCATCCCTATTACCTTGGAGCTTCGAGCAGACAGCGAGCGTTTATCTTGGGAAGATATCACCAAAGCGTTGGTTCTGGAGAGGAGATTGGGCTCAGGCTACTTCTCCATTGAGCCATGTCCTGGGTGCTATAAGTGCTATCTAGCTTGTCAAGGATTCATTCATCTTCATCTCACAACTCACATCCATCATCTAACGCTTCATTACGCAAAAGGAGGAGAGCGATGTCCAAACGGAGTCCATAAAGTGACCCGAGCAAAACTCACGATGCATGTCTTTATTTATTTCACCTTGAAACCCTCTATACCTTAAAATATTGTATTTTTGGAAAACATCCACTAGGTCAATGCAATCTTTATTGTTAAAACCAACACAAGCCCTGAGTACCGTGGATAAAACACGTAGGCCTAAACAAATCGGATAAATCGCCTTCAAGTGGGCCTGCAGAAGAAGAGGAACGGTGAACGAGTTCCCAGAATATGACGAGACCAGAAGTCCGAGCAACAGTAAATCAACAGCTTCACCATCACAGGCCCAGCGATGTGATGTAGACCGCGAGATCATTCCTGGAACCGAGTCTCACATCTCCACACAAAGCGCCTTTCATGGTTTAAACCAAGGGCCACTAAAATAAACACAAGAAACTCCAAAAACGAGCATCAAACCAGCGCACAGCCTTTGTCCTACCTGTTATGTGTGTGTTATTCCGCGGCCGCGGTGCTGAGGCTGAGGGGTGCGGGTGCTGAGGCGGCCGGCTGACTCCGAGCGCCTCCCCGACCAGCCGAGCCGAGCTGTTTCTAATGTGCACGTCGCTACGTCATCGCGTAAGGCACGTTGATGTCCCTCTGGTGTCTGTCCTTTTGTGATGCGGCCGGCTGTTGCGGGCGCGCGCACGGTCGCGCACGCGCACGCGCGTACCCACCCGGTGAACCGAGTGTCTGACTCGGTTTCTGATCCAACGAGGCGACACGTTGATTTGTTTTGCGAAAGGGTCGTGACTCGTCAGGAAGGCAAGACAGAAGGAGCCTTCATGTGGTCCACGTGTTTATTCTACCCTGAGGCTGAGGATGTTTCTGAAGCGTAACACAATAGGATGCATATTATCTTTGCTTATAAAAAAAAAAAAGAACGATCAAATTTAACAATATCAATATCTTTCAGTTGCTCATTTCTTGATTTGATCAACATTGTCATCATCATCATTTTGGAAAATCTCATACAGTTGAATTGGATTCCAGATTCTATTTACTATGCAGGTTTTTTTTTTTTGTATTGTATTTCTATTGATAATTAGCTGCACGAGATCCTCAGCTCCAGTTGCCATGGATACACATTATATACACATGCATATATAGCACACATGTGCACCGACAAACGCACACACACACTCACTCAAGCACACACACACACACACACACACACACACACACACACACACACACACACACACACACACACACACACACACACACACACACACACACACACACACACACACACACACACACACACACACACACACACACACACACACACACACACACACACACATAAACCAATCAGACACACACAAACACTTATACACAAATTACACACACAGCTATATGTTTCAATAAATCATATTCATATTGTAATTGTTGTTAATGATTTGTTTTCTCAAAATCTACCCTTCTGTAAGGATGGCATCACACTACTGCAAGTGAAGCCAAAGCTAATATTGGTTGTGCTCTGGATGATCAGTGTCCCAGAGTCGCTCCACTTGTGTTCAAGGACTTCCAGCGGAGCCCTGTCTGTATGTCAGCCTCGCTGCCTCTTGGTACTCTGCCAGCTTTAGTCAGAGGCACAGGCGCAGGAATCACACAACTCCAAGAATGGGAGCCTCTTCCTTTGTGATCCCGGTCTCATGGTCAAATGGACAAATAGTTATTGTAAGTCGCTTTGGATAAAAGCGCCTGCTAAATGCCCTAAATGTAAATGTAAATGTAATGGTCAGACGAAGGCGTCACAATGTGTCAAGTTTTATTTTTTAAACATTCTTAATCAGAAATCACAAATCTTTTTGGATCCTGGTTGATGTCTCTCTCTCTCTCTCTCTCTCTCTCTCTCTCTCTCTCTCTCTCTCTCTCTCTCTCTCTCTCTCTCTCTCTCTCTCTCTCTCTCTCTCTCTCTCTCTCTCTCTCTCTCTCTCTCTCTTCTCTCTCTCTCTCTCTCTCTCTCTCTCTCTCTCTCTCTCTCTCTCTCTCTCTCTCTGCCTCATTCTCCATTACTCTCAGTCTCTCTCTCTCTATCACATACCCTCTGTCTCTCTCTCCCTCTTTCACTCACATTCATTTGTTATTAAATTTCTCACTCCAGACAGACAGACAGACAGACAGACAGACAGACAGACAGACAGACAGACAGACAGACAGACAGACAGACAGACAGACAGACAGACATACAGAGAGACGGTGGAGGATGGCAGCGGTTCTGTCCACGGCGGCTCCCTGATTGTGGTTCTGAAGGGTTCTGTCATCCCCGGCGCCGTTGCCGTCGGCGACGGGGATGAGTAAGAACAAAGGGAAGCGAGAGCGGGGGGGGTGAGATGGAGGAGGGGACAGCAGACGGATTGGAAGTGGATCCAGACTGCGTGACATGGGAAACAGGGTTCAGGAGAACGATGTATGGGCGACACGAGGAAATGTGTTACAGGGGGACTCTGGTCAAAAGGTCTCACAGGTCTCCAGCAGGGGGCGACATCCAGCACCTGGCAGGGGGGCTCAGAGACCTTCACCGCTCTGTGTGCTTGTATAAGCGTGTGTGTCTGAGTGTGTGTGTTTTTGTGTGTGTATATGTGGAGGTGCGATGATGTTTATCAATATATACATACATAGTGTGGTTGTTGTGTGTATGTATATGTGTGTGTGTGTGTGTCTGTGAGTGTTTCTACGCCTGTATTGTGTGTGTGTATGTGTGTGTATGCTTCACCTACTATTGAATAGTCAAGAGGTGAGTCTTTGTCCCACCTCTAATCTGATATCTCAAACACATACAACGCTCTCCTCACTCCCCATTCAGAGATCTCCCTGCGTCAGCGATGGTGAAGTGCGATGACCAGGCTGTGTGTGTGTGTGTGTGTGTGTGTGTGTGTGTGTGTGTGTGTGTGTGTGTGTGTGTGTGTGTGTGTGTGTGTGTGTGTGTGTGTGTGTGTGTGTGCGTGTATATTTGATTGTCTGTGCATTTGGCCAAAGCATGGCAAGTTAGCTTGTGTAATAATCTACGAGCACGAATGTTGATGAATGTGAATGTGTGCATGCATGAGTGTGTGTGGCTGTGTGTACGTGTCTTTGTCTGTGTGAGAGCGTGTCCAAGTGTGTGTATGTTTGTTTGTGTCTGTTCCTGTTCGTGTGTGTGTGTGTGTGTGTGTGTGTGTGTGTGTGTGTGTGTGTGTGTGTGTGTGTGTGTGTGTGTGTGTGTGTGTGTGTGTGTGTGTGTGTGTATGTGTCTGAGCTTGCGTGTGCTTGTGCGTACTGTGTGTGTGTGTGTGTGTGTGTGTGTGTGTGTGTGTGTGTGTGTGTGTGTGTGTGTGTGTGTGTGTGTGTGTGTGTGTGTGTGTGTGTGTGTGTGCCTGCCTGCCTGTGTGCCGTGTGTGTGTGTGTGTGTGTGTATTGGCAGCTGATAGAGGTCCGGGGGCCGGGGCCCGTGCGACTGACGGCCGGCCCCTCCACGCCGTATCGACAGCTGCCGATTGTCCCCAGGATGAGTGACAGCGGCGTATCGATGGAGAGAAGCTGCTGACACCGACCAGGAGGAACAAAGAGCCTGGTGCTTCTGAGGGACGGGCAGGTGAGGGGTCCGGGCGGTGGGGAACTTTGTCAAGGTCCCGAGGAGGGAGGGGGGGTCCGTTACGGGGGCGTACCCGCCATAGCATCTTCACGAGACGCCCATACGGGTGTACACTCATGAGACGCGCAGAACGCTGCTATCTGTTCTGATGATGGCAATAGTATCATTCTGAATAAGTGTTGGGCATAAATACATGTTTGATCAACAAAATCAACATTCCTTTAATGTCCTTATGGAGTCAATTGGATAAGATACTCCTGTGGAACCCTTTTGGCCAAAGGGTTCTGTGTTCGAATCCCAATGTCTGCAGTCTCCTTAAGCATGAAGCCTAACCCTGCTTGTCAATGACTGAATGCATCTGAAGACGGGACTAGGTCAACCTAGTGCATGCTGGGACATATCCCACCTTTATGATAGCCTACCGCTCTGTCAGTGTGGGAAGGGCTGCTTACGGCCTCGCAGTTGGTAGAAATGAAACTCTGTTGACTATACCCCTGTTTACCGTCTATCAGAGAACCATTTGTGTGTTACTTCAACAATGGGAACTCAGTCAGTGGATCAGTCAGGCAGTCAGTCAGTCAGTCAGTAAGTGAATCAGTCTGTGAGTCAGATTTAGAAGGTCAGTCATTTAGAAACTAACTTTCACTCTTCTGGGTGAAAGCATCTGGTAAAATAACTTGGGGAACATAGGCAGCAGTAACGACACCTCCTAGCTCGTTCGCGTTGATGGAGATGTTTTGTGAATCTTTTTGGCCGACTGCTCCTGAATATGGCAGGCTTGTGTGCCTCTGATTCTGGTTCTGGTTTGCAGTGGAAATTGGACGGCTGGCAGCGCCCTGCTGGTTGGCTGATATGTGGGACTCAGTGCCGGGCTGACCGTATGGTTGGCTGACGGCGGGTCTCAGTGCCGGGCTGACCGTATGGTTGGCTGGAGCTGCGTGGACTTCCTGGTTGTGGCGGTCTGTGAGTGAGGGGGCCGGGCTGATGGAGGATTTATTGACAATTATCTCCCTTTGTTTCTAATCACCGCGGAGGAGTGTATTTTGGCTGAGAAGCAATCTTGGCGTCTTTTCATTGACCTTCGCAACCCCCCTCTCCCCCCCTCCCACGCACACCACACACACACACACACACCACACACAGCACACCACACACACACACACAACACACAACACACCACACACACACACACACACAAACCCATAACCAGCCCCCTCAACCCAACCAAAGACACCCCTTCTCTAAAAATATTAACACTACACACCACCACACACACACACACACCACACACACAACACACACACACACAC
>OLKM01000718.1:67770-82770 GCA_900291075.1 Melanogrammus aeglefinus
AATGCTTTTATTTTAATAGTATTGTTATTATATTATTGTTGCATAAAATATTTTATTTACGTCTTTTATGTCTAATTCGAGGCTTAAAAAGCATTTGAAACGGCATGGACACAGTTTCAGATTATTTCTTTCTTTGTAGCTTAAATCTAAAGCAGGTTTTTAGTGTTTAGCTCTGATCTTTGTGCTGATCTGTTTTGCACTGTTTTGTGTGATCTTTCCTCTACGGTGGGGGACACCAGCTTGTGCGGTTCCTGAAGGGGTGCTGTGTTATGGGGGTTCACTGGGACATCTGTGGTAGGAGGGGCTTATGCCATTTATTGGGGCATAGACACGATCCCCCATCCTGCCCTAGTATTACCCCCCACGCCCTCAACCCACAATAATACACACACACACACACACACACACACACACACACACACACACACACACACACACACACACACACACACACACACACACACACACACACACACACACACACACACACACACACACACACCACACACACACACACACACACACACACACACACACACACACACAGACCTCCCCCCCCCCCCACCTCAGAGTGGTCATAGTGGAGGGTTTAGCCACTAGCCACAACCTTAACACCCACAAATATACGTCTTGTTTCATGTACAATCACCATTGGCAGGAACATGCAGTTGCATGCAATTCATGCAATTCAAATTAATGGTAATAACCGTGTGGTAATGAACAATAAAGTGTGGCATTTTACAGCCCTAGAAAATTCTAGTAATAAGGTACAATCTATCAGGAACAATTCAATAATGTAATAGAAAAAGCCGGAACAAATATGGTGTAATAACCTTTTGCTCTGCATGATTGAGAGGTGTACAAACACAAGGCATAAGCAGGGTACTAAAAATACCAAAACACTAACATCTTTTTTTTCTGAAGTCTCCCAACACAAACCAAACGACCTAATTCACCTGCAATAGTGAGACTCCATTTGTAGAACTCAACCGTGTCGTTGAAGAGATGAGTGAGGATCTCCATGATCGTGGCCGGTGTCCTGAGGAAATTAGAGCGAGAGAGACAGACATGGGACATGAGAGAGACTTGTGAAGAAATGACAGAACTGTACAAAGATTTGAGTCCAACCTACCGTTAGACACGCAACAAGCATAGGCTTTTTAGAATGAGGTCAATGTTTGCATAGGCTTAATCCTTTTCACCGAGAGTTCAAATCGAAAATATGAATCTGAATGCGCGACGAGTTCAACGTGGAGTCCTGTTCGTTCTTGTCAGTAGGCCTTTGCACTACTGACGTCTGGAGTGACTGGAAACACACAGCAGGCTGAAGACGGGAGGACGGTTGATGTGGAGACTTAAGCCCCCCAGGGTGCGGGACATGATGGATATAGTCTATAAGCCATGCAGGAGCCGGCATCATGTCGCACAAAGAGGAGGAGGAGGAGGAGGCGGAGGAGGAGACACCACCGCCGCCGCGCAGATGTCAGCAGAATTTTACGCTTGAGCACGAACACATCGACCCGTGTAGAAGTAGGCCGATCATGGGCTTCTCGTGCTTGGGTTGCGACTAGAATTTAAAAATGAGCTAAG
Source organism: Melanogrammus aeglefinus (assembly GCA_900291075.1). Taxonomy (NCBI): domain Eukaryota; kingdom Metazoa; phylum Chordata; class Actinopteri; order Gadiformes; family Gadidae; genus Melanogrammus; species Melanogrammus aeglefinus. Next base: position 69,361 of record OLKM01000718.1, read on the forward strand.
TTGCTGATCACGGTAGGACGTGTAAACAGCCTTGGTTTGGTTTGATAGTCCTAAAGAAAACGAGGCTCCATCTCCCCCACCTCCAGCGCTGCAGCATGTAGCCCACCCGATATAACCCACCGCATAGCCCGGCCTCCCATCGATCATTTGCTCGCTTTTTGGTTTTGCCATAAAGTCATATGCGGTCGAGAGTGATGTAACAACGTGCGGTGGGCATTCCTATGAGAAAAAAACGCGAATCTGTACAAATTTGCATCCTACTGCCTGCATTATGGCCTCCGACTGGGGTATTGACACCTTTCCCATCATCGATATAGCAGCTCGTATACAGTCTACCAAGCTGCGTCTTCCAATATCGGACATGCAAAAAAAAAAAAAAAGGAATATTGCACCACACAATGAATGTCTCTTGCTACACCCAGCTCCTAAATGACCGTACCATGCCCAAAAATGATTTCCATTCATTTGAGTGAGAGTGGAGGATGCTCGCTGACTTACCGTGTCGATGGATAAATCTCCTTTAATGAGGACGATCAGCAGCCCACAAGGTCATGCGGTCTCTGCTCCGTCCCCCCCGACAGTCTCTTTACACGGTCACGGTGGCTCTTTTCCTCGGCTGGACCGATACGAAGGAGCCGTCTGGATTCACGGCTGTAGTATTAATTCCCGATCAGCGTAACAGACCCGTTCCCTCTGCTGTTCGAATGGCTGGGCAGAGATACGGAGAGTGGAGAAGAGGGTCCTGAGTTGAAGCGTTATCCCGGTTTTACCGCCATGTCATTTCCGTGTCTTATTTCCAATGAGCTGTGCACGCCGGTCAACAATCCCCGAGGCAAGACAAGAAGAGGACCAGTAGAAGAAGAAAAACAACGAAAATAATGCGGCATATGCAGTTGTCTGACGTAGAATATACGTCAGAAAATGTGTGAAACTTGTAGCGGAAACGAATATACCTCTACCGGAAGTCCCTCCCTTTACACCTCTGCTATCCCACACTAATACACTATATAGTTGTAGTGTAAATATATGCATGCGAAAGCCCTGCCCTCTCTTTCGGCGCTAGACCAATGTGAATGTCCCGCCCTCTCTATCGGCGCGGAATCAACCTGAAAGTGCCGCGGCCGCCCTCTCTATTGGTACATAACCACTGTGAAAGTCCCGCCCTCTCCATCGGAGCGGAACCAACGTGAAAGTCCCCCCCTCTCTATCGGTGCCAAAGGAAATGTGAAAGTCCCGCACTCTCTGTTAAAGTCCCGCCCTCCCTCTAAGTCCCATAACGCTTCTTCGCCGCCCCCGCTCCGTGCATTTTGTCTTGAGAGGAGAGCGCCCGGGAGCCGAGGTACCACCTGACCGTGGAACCGATAGGAAAGGATGCACGGCACATGCGCACACTGGACACATCGGATGCAGCAGCCGCAACTCCGGATGCTCTACTATCTTCCCCGGCTGTCACCTCTCTCTCTGTGGGGTTATTGTGGCGATCCACACGTTACATTCCTTTATTGTTCGGGTCTCCTTTGTGGGGTGGTATTGTTGGGGTCCTAGCCGGGGCTGTGGGTGTCGTTTGGAGCTAACTTTGTGCAGTTTAAGAGGGATCCAGGCGGAAACACAGCGGCTCTCTTTTGAATGGTGGTGGTGCTGGTGGTGGTGGAGGTCCGTTCATTCGGAGGTCTGTGCTAAGCTACGGACGTTTTCTCGGTTGTATAGCCGGTGGTGAGTCGACGTTTTGGATGGAGAAGGTTATTTCAGAGGTACACTCGACACGGCGGTGAGGTTGAAGATGAGGATTTGGAGCACGGAGCATGTTTTCAGGTGGGTCCCCATCCGAGTCACGATGGCATCTTGCTCAGATTCTGCGGCGATGGGACATTTAAAGCGATATGGTCCTCATTCGTTTTGAGTTTAATATGAGTAGGCTCTTTATACGCGTGTGACCGTTAGTTTAGGTGATACGAGTTCAATAACACACATTCATGTCTGTATTACAGTTTGATTTACACACCCAATGTTAAAATTGGATGGTAAAATGAGATGTTATGTCATAGTTTAGTGATCTACTAGCCACTCTCTGGTATAGGCTGCTAACACTTGCAATGTAACCGGCAACACTGTCATGATGTCATCCTTATCTTATCTGAATGACCTCTGTGCACCTGTTCATTGATCTGTATATAAGCATATAATACACGCAAAGTGTAGTAGCTTTGTACATAGGACTTTTAAGTCCTATGTAGAGGCCATTTAGAGTTCACCTTGAAATAAATAGTGAAATTAGCATCTACACATTTACATTTTAGCATTTAGCAGACGCTTTTTCCAAAGCGACTTACACTTGTCAAGTACAAATACTTTTGTCAGAAGGAACAGGAAGAGAAACAATATATCGCTGTCAGTACAGTATAATAATACAATAAAAATACATCATACATAATTATAGTATTAATACATCTATTAGTATCTAGTCGTATCTACAATTTAATAAATGTATTGTGGTTTATTCTTCGTTTTATCATAATCGTGCATGTAGTACTGTATCTGTGTACAAAATAATACCCAGGCCTAATCCATGTTAATAATGATACATTGATACATGATTAGATATGATGTCGTGCATTGTGGTTTGTTCTTCATTTGATCATAATCATACTCATTTAGTATCTGTATACATAATAATACATAGTTAATACATGTTAATAATGATACATTGATCGTCGGTACGATGTCATGTATTGGTACGGTGTCATACCAATGTCAACATGACATGTTCACATGATGTGTCGTTCTTGTTCCTGGGTTCTCCTCCACAGCTATCCATGGGAGACGGTGATCAAGGCGGCCATGAGGAAGTACCCCAACCCCATGAACCCCAGCGTGGTGGGGGTGGACGTGCTGGACCGAGGCTTGGACACGGAGGGGCGGCTCCACAGCCACCGGCTGCTCAGCACCGAGTGGGGCCTACCCGGGATCGTGAGAGCGGTCAGTCAGTATGAGCTTTAGCTGGAAACACTACGATACAAACATTGGATGACTGTCTCACGTTTGTCTATGTTTCTGTATCTGTATCTATTCATTAAACCTTATTACACCCCCCTTACGCAGGGGGGTGTACACACAGGGGTCTAGGGTGGCACATGCCCGTCCCACTCCCCCGTGCTGATGTTTCATCCATACTAAATCTGCCGGACCTAAGCTAAACATGCCCAGCAATTTGAGTATAACGTGGTCATAGGTGCACTGATTAGCACAGAGTTCCTAGCATAGTGTGAACTTCTAACACAGACGTTTCAGAAGGTATTTAAGGTGAGGTAAGCTCACCTTAATAGCATGAGCTCCTGATGACTCTGGGAGTTTGTCACATGGAACTGCACCTGGGACCTGCTTTAGCTCCGGTGTCATCCCAGGATCTCCGTCATTATTCCATCTGTTCCTCTGACATTCCCAGAGGCCCGATTATGGCATTCAACCATAAATTGTACAGTGGGTTGTTCATCCCAACAGACCTGCAGTGTTGGGAGCTGTTTATTGTTTTGGGTGGATTGTCTTGCACTATCTCTATATTTATATATCTATATCTAATTTCTAAGGGCATTTTTCCATCCCGATCCAAATTTCATCCACGCAACCCACAACAAACAATCCCGTTCTTCAATTCTGAATACCATCCGAATCATTGTGTCTGCCGTAGATTGGTCCAGAAGGGGTCAGCGACCGTTTTTCTCTCCTGGTTCCTGTAGATCTTGGGGAACACTCAGACAAGGACCTACATCCAGGAGCACTCGATAGTGGACGCCGATGAGAAGAAGATGGAACTGTGCTCTACCAATGTGGGTAAACACACATTTGAGTATGAGGTGTTTGTTTACAGAAAGGAACACCCTTGCGTCGAGATGAGATGCACAGGCTTGGTGGTTTGACCGATCAAAAGGCATGAATTGTGTCTTCACCGACTTTCAGATCACTTTGACCAACCTGGTGTCGGTGGATGAGAGGCTGGTTTACCGACCGCACCCGGATAACCCTGAAGTGTAAGTACACACACATCTTCAATTCCTGTTTTCGTATAAATGGCCTCTTTGTTCGTATGTTCATCTGAACCCGTGTGGCAAAGGTCAAGAGTGTAGGATTTAGTAGCAGAACGCAGAGATGAAAATGACATTTATTAAAAACCTCTTCATATCCTATCTGTTATAAATATGGATAATTCATCTCAGTAGCGGTCGGTACTACAAGCAAATGTTTGCTTGCACTGTGGTACCTGAATATAGGTTGCTTTTATTAACACAACAGTGTGCAGTTGTATCACAACTGTTTACTTTAAGACAGCAACTTTCTCGGAGAGAGTGATATCCTACTTTTATCAAACAGCAAAACTACCTTAAACATGTTTATTTCCAAAAGATAGAGGGATTGAAGAATGCAAAACTACTTATCATAATCCCCTTTATATGCAAACTGTCATTTGCTACACTATTTTAATGTATTCAAAAGTTAAACTCCATTATAATGAAGAAACACAATAATTCTTATTTTCATAGGATTATACACAAATTAAACAGTGCCCCTTAAAGCCTTCCACCTGCGTGTGTGTAACCGACGGTGGTTGGTGATTGTGTTTATTGTATCCCCTCCATGCAGAACCATCTTGACCCAAGAGGCCATCATCACAGTGAAGGGCGTCAGTCTGAGCAGCTACCTGGAGGGAATGATGGCCAGGAGAATGTCCGCCAACGCAAGGAAGGTAATAGGAAAACACACACACAGACACACAAACACACACACAGAAACACACACACAGAAGCACGCACGCACGCACACAAACACACAAATACATACACCTACACACACAAACAAGCCCACACAGAAACACACACACACACACATGCACAAAAACACACAAAAGCAAGCACACACAAGTACATAAACGGTGTGTTCTGTACATGCCATGCTACCGTTTCACTTCTATTTTTTTCTAACTTTAAAACTATGCTGGCTGAAATACATGGCAAAATCTAGAAAAACATTCCCAGCATGCATCAGCCATCTCTAAGCATGAGACCTCTGTAGAGACTTTTAACTGATAGATTTCTTTATTTCATTCACAAGCTTTCTGTCCCTGACTCACACTAGTACATTTCCTGGGGATTTTCATTGAGCATGTTTTACTTTACCTTAATAGACTCTGCTAGAATATAATTTCCTACTTTCTGGCATGGGCTTTGACTGCTGTACTCTTATCTGCCTCCTCTTGTGTGACCGCTAGGGCTGGGATGCTATTGAGTGGATCATTCAGAACTCAGAGCGAGAGAACATACCGCTGTGTGACGTAGGCTAACTCTGTAGGTAACCTCTCTCTCCGCTGCTCCTTGCACCCGTCCACTTTTTTAGTTGTCAATTGCAACTAGCTTATTTTTACAAATCGGAAGTAGGTGTGTTTGTGTGTGTATGTGTGTGTGTGTGCGTGCATGCGTGTGTGTGTGTGTGTGTGTGTGCTGTGTGTGTGTGTATGAGTGGGTGTGAGTGTGTGTGTGGGATTCTGTGTGTACGTGTGTGTGCGTGCATGCTTGCGTGCATGCGTGTGGGTTGGTGTGTGTGTGCATGCTGTGCGTGCATGCGTGTGGGTTGGTGTGTGTGCATGCGTGCGTGTGTGTTTGTGTGTGTGTGTGTGTGAGTGGGTGTGGGATTCTGCCAAAATGTGTATTTCATTCATGTGTCTTTTCAGCCAAATCTACTTCATCAAATTGTGATGTATTTTCTTTTCGTACGCAGGACTGAGACTCCGTACCTCTTGGACTTCATCCAGTGGCCTCTACTCAGACGGACAGTAGGGGACATCTGCCTGTTACTGGCCTTCTGCAACTCGGTTCATGTGCATTTTCTGTGACGGAGGAGTGTGTGTCTTTGTAGATCTGTCCATCCACACACTCTTCTCTCTCCTACCTCCTTTGTGACTTCACTCGGACTACATAAAGCTAATCTACATAGATCTGCAACGCAATCTCAACTACCCGTATTCGATTGTCTCTTGTCGTATAAGGAGTTTGGACTGGTCACAGCCTAACTAAGGCAAGGGAGATTCCCCATCGATAATTTGATGTTTCTTTTTTTATCATTCCTGCGTATTGGATACACAATGAGCTAATAACGCCAGCTTGAAGATTATGCAGAATGCCATTCACCATTACTTTTTACCATTTGTCAATTGGTTGGTTTCATGTATTCGCCAGAGAGAACGCCATCAACAGTGAAAAGGGAACCTGAGAAATGTCTTTAATTTTTTGCTGCATATCAGAATCACCACAGGGGCCAGGGCCACACGCCTCAGTGGACGCATGCGTGGGGGGGGAATATGAAGAGGAGACGTGTCAGCCATTGTTACATATCCTCTCATTTTGGATTGATCACAATGTTCTGAAACGATGCATCACACAGGAGACTTCCCAAATTGGGACGGTGAAAAGATGCCGGTGCTCATAATGTACAGTACATTTCAGAGATCTCACGTATAATGTGTTTAGATGCATGATAATAAATAGAGATAATTATTCAATAATGACACATGTTATGTTACTTCTTGTTTCTCAGCCTTTGATGCAGCCGTTAGTCTCGGAGGGTGAGTTTGTATAATGCTAAATCCTCTGATAGATAAGATACATTGACAATACTGGAAAGATTAGGGAACGATGCCAATGTGTTGCCTTTCTTATCTAAACTAAAAAGGGATTATTGCCTTTGGGAGCATTGAGATTGAACATATTTTTAATTGAAAGCCTGTGTCTTGTAATGCTTCCACATTAATTATGTTTTACATTTAATGTGGTGTTTGTGTGAGTGTTGTTTGGGGGGGGGGGGGGGGGGGGACCACAAATGGCAAGGGTTAATACACATAGTTCAATTTAATAAGATATATATTTTTTAAGAACTACGACATGTCATTTAGCTTAACTTAAATAGCCAGACTTCAATAAACAAGTGTTAACACGTTTCACCATCAGCTGAAACATATCTTAATATCTATCTCACTCTTCTATCTCTCACCCTAATGCCTGACATCTTGTAGTTCATCTTTTGTCCAGCAGGAAGCACACGTTTGCAGGTCCCACGTTTACGGCAGCCCGTACATAGTTTGGTGTGTTCAAATGCATGGGTCTTTATTTATTTATCTGAACATAAATGTTGGGATGGTGTAAAGTCTAAAACGAAGTTGTATAAATATGATAAAATAGTACATTTTGTGTTTTGTTGACATAGTGCTGTTAAGTCATTATTGTACCTTCAGCATATTATCTAAACCGGTAGAAAAACAGTATTGTATATTTTATAATTTATTGACTTCAACAGACAATGAAACATCAAATGCATTGCACAGCAGATCTCTTCACGGCTTTAACAGTGCCTTATCAAAGTACCCAACCTGGCTAACAAAAATTGCACTAAATTGTGCAATAAGTATGCATTTGTGAACTTTGTACTTAAGTAAGTATGCAAATCACTTTCTAGGAACCAAAATTACACCACATAATATGGGTTAAACAAAAGGGTTCAATGGTAGAAGATATTTCCAGTCAATTAAGTGTACTTATAAACAAATTATCTAAATAAAAAAGGTTCAAAAAAAGGTTCAACTGAATTTAGATTTAGATTGAAAAGACTTTAAAGTCAGTGAACTCAAAAGGGAATCAGATCCTCAAAACATGGAACTAAGAGTACGCATCAGAGCCAAAAGACTCCATGTCTGTGCTTCCATCTGGTAAAAACATTGGTTATACTTCTCTTTGAGAAGCATCACACGCTAGCCGCGAAATAACACATAACGAACACAAAACAAACGTCATTATCCATAGTATTTGTGTATAAAAGTGAAAAAGAAAGAAAGTAGGAAATCACAAGATTGTCGACGTACCAAAGCGTCACAGCATTCAATCCCATCACAAATTCCCAGTTCCCTTTCTGCAACATTCACCACATGTATAAATAGGAGAACATGTGTCCTCCGTATCGTGCAGAATACATTGCCGATTTTTTTTGAGAGGAACCTCTCAAAACACGACCAATGCCACCAGTTGACTTTTCAACACACTTCATCTCAGAAAAGCGGAAAGTGCTCAAATCTCGAGTTAAACTGTGCTTCTCAATCTATAGTCCGTAGCATCTCTGAACCCTTTGCCTCCCTTCTGTCGGTCACATTCGTTTGCGTTCCAACTGTAATCTCCCCTCCCAAGTCCTTTACGACAAGAAACACAAGCAAGCACCCTGCCTCCTGATCCAGCCTACCCAACGTCTACACACCTGGAAGGTTATTATTGCACTGTTAAAAAAGAAAAAAGGTAAATAAAACACGTTCTATGTACAGTATGTACAGGGTAGCCGGTAGGGGGCCTCAGAAGTTGAAGAGGTCGATGAAGTCCTGGGGCGAGAGGGAGGACGTGCAGCTCTCTGGGTTGTTTGCGGTGCATGGGTGCTTCGTGTCCTGGAAGAGGAGAGGAGGAGAGGCCGGGGTTAACCGCTGGTTAACGTTCAACCAACGAAACATCAGCAAGAAATATTATCTTTTATTTTCGTTTGAACCCGTTTAGGAGCGTTATATATTGGCGGCGGGGCCAAAAGGAACGCCAGATGGAATCTTTTTTTTGCTCGTTGTGACCGCGTTTGGTGCAACGTTTTCCGACAACAAAGAAGCCCCTGAACATAATTTGACTATGCAAAATGGAGGACCGCGAGTCATGCATGTCGCATCTCGGGCTACTTTGCATCAGACCGATTGCGTGCGTACCTGCGTGTGTACCTGCGTGCGTGCGTGCGTGCGTGCGTGCGTGCGTGCGTGCGTGCGTGCGTGCGTGCGTGCGTGCGTGCGTACCTTCCAGAAGAGGATGTGGCAGTGTGTGCAGAAGTGGAGCGTCTCGCAGTACTCCTCCAGACGGGGGTAGCAGCGGATCAGCTTGAAGTACATCTTCTGCCACTCCAACTGGCCCTTCTCCGTCACGATCAGGCGCTTGCGGATCTACAGGCGCGAAGAAAACAATGACAAACGTCGGCTTTAACAACAGCACAAGATTGACATGATGAGCGCACAAAAGAGGAAATGCCCAATTCTGAACATGAAATGATTGTTGTTTGATGAGGAGAGCCACTCAGTGATGATCACACAGGGACGGTTTGTTGATCGGTGTAAACGATTGACTCAAACTCACATATCGCCTACATGCAATTAAAAACATCACTAAATCAATTACCTAGGAGTGAGTGAGTGAGTGAGTGAGTGAGTGAGTGAGTGAGTGAGTGAGTGAGTGAGTGAGTGAGTGAGTGAGTGAGTGAGTGAGCGAGTGAGCGAGCGAGCGTACCTGTCTGTCGGTGAAGTGGTGCTGGCAGAGCCCTTTCCAGAGCAGCCGGTCCTCCGATAGGACCCCCAGGTCGGGGGTCACCTGGCCCAGGCTGACCAGGTCCCGGCCGTCAGACAGGCGCTGCATGATGTTGAGCTGGACGCTGGTGGGGAGGTCGCTGAGGTTCAGGCCTTCAGTCGTCGGCTGGAGAGGAGGAGGGATGGAGAGGGTTAATCACGTTGAGAACTTCACAATTGTAGGATACAATATTTATAGTAAAACAAACAAAAAACAGAAACTGTTGGTTCTTTGAGTGTTTGGAGCTGATAATATCAATGCATTTCCTTTTTTTTTTTTTTTTTCACCCAGAGGAAGTGAACAAACACTAATTTGAATTCTGACAGCTTCTAAACTGGACAAGTCTATTCAGGCTATTGTTATTTGCATCTGTAAAGCTGCTCTTCCAAAAGTTACAAATACCTGCCAAACCTTTAATGCAAAGTATTTCCCCGACAATATCTGAATACATTCTCCATGGGGGACGTTGTAGCATTGTGGTTACTATGACGACACGACGAGGGGCCCTATAACGTGGTCCTAGCCCGTTGATCTGGACGTTGTAGCATTGTGGTTACTATGACGACACGACGAGGGGCCCTATAACGTGGTCCTACCCTGTTGATCCGGACGTTGTGGCATTGTGGTTACTATGACGACACGACGAGGGGCCCTATAACGTGGTCCTACCCTGTTGATCTGGATGTTGTCCAGCTGCTGGTGCCACTGCATGATGTTTTCCATGCGGTGCACCCAGGTGCTGATGTTCCCCACCAGCACGGACTTGCCCATGTCCTGCACCAGGCCACACAGCGACCGGTACAGGGTCTGCAGCAGCTCCTTGATGGGCCGCACGTTCTGCTGGTCCGACAGCACTGTGGGGGGACCGGGAGAGAAAAGGGGAACAGTGAGGTAGGGGAAGCCAAACCGCGCCGGGATCTGAGGGAACCGTGAGCGGGGGGGGAACCCAAACAAAACTCTGATATATGAAAATATACAAGTTTGACCGCTCCCCTTAACATCGGTTACCACCAACTTCAACTTGTGTCAATGCAACGAGTATCGACAAACCTGTATTTAAATCCTGTCATTTAAATACAGGTTTTGGTTCCGTTTTTCCCCATAACCAACGTCACGCATAATCCATGGAAAGAACAAACAGTTATGAATTGCTTCAAAACATGTTATTGAAACAAGACTCTCAGAGTCCCCAGGGATTCAAACACAAACACACACTCCATAATATTATTAGAACCACAGGTCGTGGTTCCGAATATTTGGACATAGGCTTTCAGGACGCTACCTAAACAACCTGAATCACTGTTTAGCACCAGCACACGGTGTGTTTACAACCGGAGTACTCGATGGGCTCTGGAGTATGTCTGTTCTGTTACTACTGCGCAAATAAATACTAATGAGTCCCCCCCCTTAAGACGGGGTCAGGGTTTGTTATGTTGAATGTTGCAGCCTTGGGTTTGAGCTGTTTTCTTGGATGTCTAGTATGTCGTTTGTGTGTGCGTGTGTGTGTGTGTGTGTGTATGTATGTAGTTGGAAGTATAGAACTTATTTGCCATGTAGCCATCGTGTTATTGTATCGTCACTTAGTAGTTATTAAGAAATGGAGTTTCACTAACAGGGGGACAAATCGGGAGTATGTTAAAAAGAGAATAAAAAAACAGCAAAAGCATGAATACTTCCGAGATGGTCGAGTCCACACTTTCAAAACCTCACCTTTCTGGACCACTCTCTCCAGGATGTTCATGTAGTTTTTCTGGGCCACGCCACTGAGCGAGGGGAGCTTGGACTTAGCAATGAGCTCCAGGAGCTAGGGTGAGACACAGACAGAGAGAGCGAGAGAGACGGTCAATCTGGTGTACAGGTGGACCAGTTGTTTGTCCTTCCAGGCCGAGCACAGCTATGGTGAAGCCCTCCCTGCAGCCTCGGATGAGCAGCAAACGATTTAGCCTGAAGGTAATAAACATCCACCCACTCAATAACAGTACACACACACACACACACACACACACACACACACACACACACACACACACACACACACACACACACACACACACACACACACACACACACACACACACACACACACACACACACACACACAACTCTTCACCCGTCAGTTCCAGAAACACGAAGGTCGCCCCCCCCCCCCCCCCCCGCCTTTACACAACACCAGTGTTGACCTCAGCCAGGCTGTGCTCCTTTGTGGGACGTCCTGAACCTGATCTTTGTAAACCAAGCCAGGACAAGAACACTGAGAACCAGGGGACCAACGCCAGCCCGGAGAGAAAGAGAGAGCGAGAGAGCGAGAGAGCGAGAGAGAGAGAGAGAGAGAGAGAGAGACTGGTCCCGATCCAGCTCTAGTGTTACTAACACACCCCCCCACCTAACCCCCAATCCCCAACCCAACCTGTAGCTGTCCTCTGTGACGGTGAAAAGTGAGCAAGGCTCCACTGCATGGAAAGCGTAACTGAAATAAAAGGCCTAAAAATTAAAAAAAAAAAAGTTGAACCGCTCCCAGCAGTAATTCGGTCGAATGTATTTGTACTGTGGGACGTAGCGGTTTGACCAAAAGAAATGCCAGTATCTGGAAGAATTGATCTTGGGTGGATTTAGGGGGTTTTGGTTGGATTGGGTGGTCAACCATGTTCGGAGAAAAAGAGAGAGGAATGTCGTTTTTTGACTCTTTTTCTAAAACTGATTCCGATTTAATGGTTTTCCGGTTGAGGGGGGGGGGGGGGTGGAATAAAGCAAGGACGTCATGATGAAGCATAACCTCACCGAGAAAGAAAAGATGAGACGGATAAACTGTCCCCTGGCTAGGACCACTACTTCAGAAAGAGGTGGAGAGACACAGAGACGGAGCCAGAGAGAGAGATAAACAACACAGGGAACTATGTGACTACATGAAAGAGTAAGTAGCGAGTAGGGGAAATAAACAACAGGAGCAGGAGGTGAGTGGAGGAGGGGGGGGATCCCAAATCATCTGATTCCCAGGTCTGGTTTCAACCCCCCCCTCCCCCTCCTCCTCCTCCCCACCGGCAAGATCATCGTAATGCGCGTACAAATATGTACACACACACATACAGCAGCGGAAGTTCATTTTACCTCCCTTCAACAGCTGCTGGTACACAAGACTACACCCCCCCCCATTGAAAAAAGCTCTCTCCCTACAACGAGGTAAGTGGCATCCTCCAACTACTTTTCCCTTCCCCCCCACTCACCAATGGGAAAACATGTGGGTATGGCTGCCATCACACACACACACACACACACACACACAACACACAGTCACCCTATTCCACACTTCCCATATCTCCCTCTCTGCAGCGACTCTCAGAGAGGAGCCGAGGATGGGCCTGGCGTCTGCTGGAGAGCCGAGATAAGAGGACGCATGACCATGGTCCCCCCACCCTCAACACACACAACACACACACACACACACACACACACACACACACACACACACACACACACACACACACACACACACACACACACACACACACACACACACACACACACACACACACACACACACACACACACACACACACAACCTCGGAGCCCATGGTACACTATCACTGTATCCCTGCCCTTTAAACAGGTCCACAGAGGCGTTGCTTAAAACACCCAAAATATACAGACACACTGTCTAGAGACCAGAGAGACAGACATAGATAAAGAACGAAAAAACAAACAAACCAACAAACAAAACAAACAAAGAACGAACGAAACAAACAAAGAACTAACGTACGAACTAACGTACGAGAGAGAGCGCGAGAGCGCGAGAGAGAGACACTTAAAGGCACGAGGAGAACTCACTCTGACGATATAATTAAATCTTCGGGTGTCCTTGATGGCGCTGCAGAAATCCAAGCGGTTGAAGGCTTCGCCGAGCGTGCAGTAACCATGACGCTGGAAAGAGAGAGAGAGAGAGAGAGATATACAAATAGAGAGAGACAGACAAAGAGAGAGAGACAATACCGCAGGATGTTAGGTTTCAAAAATATAGTTT
>OLKM01000718.1:90270-235693 GCA_900291075.1 Melanogrammus aeglefinus
GTGTGAGTTATGGGAGCTGAATGAAACAAGCACACGATGATATAAGTAAATATTTTGCAATATTTTCCTTTAAAAATGTCATGCCAAAAGACTTGGAGGGCGGGGAGGAGAGAGACAGAGAGAGACATCTGCGTGAGTCTCACATTTTTATTCATCATAAATCAAAGATCAAAAGTTATTCAAAGCAATGCAGTACTGAAAGCATACAAAGAGTGTAGTACAAAATGAACGATACAAAATTAAATGACAAAATATAAAACAAAACTACACATGTATCAAAAATGATTGTATTGGTACTAGTTATCCTTCAATTACATACTGCAGGTGTTACACCTTTGAAAGAATTGAAAGGAATGTTTAAGTGGCAAAAGTAGTATCATACTATTGTCACTATATTTTCTATCGGGATTCAGAACAAAAGATGGTAACCCGTAGCAGAACAATCGCCATACAAACTCTGATCTCAGAGCTTAACCACAAGAGCAACAGGTTCAGAACCATCACTCAACAGCTGAGCATAACACAGCCTCAAAGATAACAACAGACGCTGGTCTGGAATCTAAACCGGACAAGTAAGAGCTCACACTGTCGAGTACGTTGGAAATAGAAAACTGAAAAAGCAGGACTTTAAACTCGCTGGAGTTCATTTCGGCAGCCTGACAGGCAGTGTTATTCACAAGGTTTTGGTTCTTTGTAAAGGTATTATTATGTCATCTTATAAAAGAGAAATCCCATGAGAGTATACAGTCAGCACACCTAGACACTAAAAAGATCAAAACAATCCCTCAATGCAAAACTCCCACAATAAACATTTCATCACCAAAAAAAAAACTGTTATTCATCGGACAATGAACCAACTCCACCCTACAAAATAGCAACACCAGCCATAACAACACCTTATACACGCTAGGACTTTGCCAGCGTCTGCGTCACACAAGTCAGAGCCATGGAGCCGTGGTCGAACAGCTTGTAGGGCAGCGTGCCCCTGGAGCTCCAGCTATCCGTCGCCGGGTCGTAGCACTCAACGCTGTCCGAGTCCTCGATGAGGTCATGCCCGGTGACGTAGCGGCCCCCGGTGATGTAGAGTTTGTGGTTGAGGACGGTGGCTGCGTGATGCATCCGCCGCTCCTTCAGGTTGGCACAGTTGGTGAAGCGGTTGGTCTTGGTGTCGTACGCCATCACCCTCCTGGTGTAGCCTGGGGGGGGGCAGGCCAAAAGAGGAGGGGACGGGTCGTTCATATGGAGGGCTACATGGGGGTCATGTTGGTCCCCATTGCTCAAGAACCAATTTATGAATGAGAAGGAACACCAACCACTAACCACAGGAAGACTCACCTGTTCAGAGTCCACCTCGACTCTGCATAGCCACCCTCCCCCCTCTGGCCACCATCGTGCACTGTATTGTATTGTGTTGTATTGTGTTGTATTATAGTACTTAACTGTGTAGCAACTGCAGTAGCTACTATCATTGCTGTAACACGGGGAATTGGTTAGCCTAGTGATTGTTGTACTTGCACTTGGTTCTATGAACATCCTTACTGTACCGATAGTGATATATTGTTGCACTTCTTACGACAAATGTACTTATTGTAAGTCGCTTTGGATAAAAGCGTCTGCTAAATGCCCTAAATGTAAATGTAAATGGCTAGTGGTTAGTACATGGTTTTATAATAGTACCTAAAAGGGTTTCTTATTGTGTGGATGAGTGTTTGTTGTGTGTTCTAGAGTAGCAGGTATTTTTTCAGTCTACATCTTTTGTGTTGACCCCTTGCCTCATCAAGGTTTCCTCCTTGCTAATTAAGGGAGTTATTTCTTGCCGTCTGGGGGGCTGTACAGATGGAAATGAATTGAAAGTGGAATATAGGTGAATAGGTTCATGTTGTTCATGTGCAGTTACTCTGCTCCTCATGTCGGTTTCGCCATGCAACATTACGTAAAGTCGGAAACAGTACATTAATCATGACGTTAAATTAAACTCCACTACCTCCAATGATGTAGATCTTGTCACCAATGACAGCAGCGGGTGCAGAGATGTTTTTCACCGTTCGGTTTTCCATCTTAAACCATAGATTCCTGGAGATGTGGTAGACCTTTGAAGACGTTGCAGGGAGAGATGGAGAAAAGATTATATGTAAGTGCTTAGCACATGCGTCTATTTACATCCTTATTGTACCGACAGCGATAATTGTTGTTTCTCTGTCTTCTGACAAATGCACTTAATGTAAGTTGCTTTGGATAAAAGTGTCTGCTTATAATGCCCTAATTTTAAATGTCAATGCAGAAAGGATAATAGGCGAGTGTTCGATTGGTTGATGGATGAGCGATGGGTAAATGGTTGGCTTAAATGTGGGGGGAACATAAGACAGGTACTCAAAATTTACTGAAACGCCAAATACTTGGAATGACAGACTTGGGCTGGGGTATTACCTGTATCATCCTAACAGAGTTCTGCATGGCGTTCTCTCCTCCAAACACGTAGATCCTCTGGTCGGCTGCAGCGACGGCTGGGTGGAGCACCGCCTCTGGCATCGGTGACATGGTCTCCCATTGGTTGAACATACTGTTGTACCTGGTCGTGCAACATTGAAATCGTTTACATCGCTAGACTTCAAGGAGATCATGGTATCACTCTATCATTGTGAATGTCTGCCAGGTTGAATCTCACCTCTCCACACTGTTAGACACACATCTGTCCGAGCTGAGCCCCCCCAGGACGAAGATGAAGTGGAGGAAGGAAATGCTCTGGTGTGCAAAGTGTGGCGCCAGCATGGGCTCGGCCGTGCGCCACTGGTTGGTCTTGAGCGACAGCGTGTAGACGGCGGAGCTGGCCTGGCGCAGGGTGTTGGTGGCCGTGGTGGGCAGGCCCCCGAGGACGTAGAGGACACTGTGGAGGCAGACGTAGGACGCCTTGTACAGGCGCAGGGGCAGCTTGGCGAGCCACTGCCACGTCTGGCTGTTCTCGTCGAAGAGCAGGGCCTCCCTGGAGGTCTGCTCGTTGTTCTTCCTCCCGCCCACCACCACCAGTGTCTCGCTGCAGGTGTACCGTCGGGGGGCCACCCACAGGGGTTTGAGGTTGACCGCAGTGTCGCTCGGCGTCTTTGAGTTGACGGAGAACATGAGGCGCCGAACGGACTCGATGATCTCGGTGCAGAGGGTGGAGGACTGGATCAGGGGGTCGTTGGCGATGAACTGGAAGAGGTAGGTCGGGTGGATGAAGCGGAGACGCACCTTCTTGAAAAGGTCGCTGATGGCCCCGCGCCTCGACCGGGGGTCATGGTGGATCCAAGCGACGAGGGTCTCGAAGACCTGCTCCTCGTCCGCGCATAGGGTGTCGTCTTCCAGATACCCCAGCAGCTCGGGCAAGGAGAGCTCGCACAAGTCCTCAGAGGACGAAACGTCCGAGAAGCTCTCCATGGCCATCGCCTTGGCCTTGTTCTTCAGGCTGTTGCAGCTCAGGATCTCAGAGAGTCTTAACATGCTCAGGCAGTTCTCCGGGCTCAGCCGCTCTTGGAGGAAAGCCGAACATACCTCGAAGAGTCGGCCGTATTGCAGCATGGAGGCGGCTTGCATGAGAGGGAGCACGTTCTCCATGGTGATGCTGATCAGTCCTGTGTAGACATAGTCAATGATGCTACTCAAACTGGAAGATGTGATCCCTGTTATGCGAATCTTGGTCTGGTTGGTTTCCATAAAGTTGCTGCAGAACATGGCCCTGAAGTAAGGGCTGCTGGACACCAGGACATTGCGGTGGCACGGGATCTCGGACTGGTCTGAACACAGGAGCACATCGGTGAAGACTCGGTCCTGCCGAAGGCTGTTGAGTTGGAGGAGTAGGGCAGAAGACAGCTCCTTGTCCTGGTAATGGAAGACCTCAATGGCAGCAAGGTCCATTCTGCATTAGAGATAATATTTTGTTTTATTTCAAAGTTGCGTAAGCCCGCGGCATTGTTTGTTCAATTCGGTCCCATACGATTACCAAACTTAGGAGATTTGTTTGAGATTGTCCACTTTTGTTGTTTTCACATTTATGTGATGGATGGCATGGCGGGGAAAGCTTACGAGTCTTCAGCATTAGCATCCTCCATCAAATTGACATTTAATTCATCTACTGGACCGCATGATTTCTAGGGGAAGGCTTTTAGTTTCTGGTTGCCTATTTATCATCACTCAACTATTTAAAAGGTAGCTATGGGCCAGCTGTCATTACAGGATGAGAAGCCAGCAGGCCTTTTGAGTATTAAGGGGAGACGTCAAGTTAGGGTCTCCTTGAATCCTGGCAGTGGCATTAATTATTGCTTCAAGAAAGCCAAGGGGGTCAGCGCTAATGTATTACAATAAGAGTTCAGAACTGCCAATTTGATAGCTTTTGATGTTATTAGTGAAATGCTTTGGGGAATCAGGACCTCAGCTATTAATAATACAAAGTCGGAGCAAACAGATACAAAGCATCTCAAAACTTTGACTGTGCACATAATGAGTTATTGAATGGGTTGACCATGAGATATAACACTACGGCTCTTCATCATACTTTGAATAATGCATAATGCTTTGACTCTCATTGACAGGAGCTTGGGATCAGGGATTGAGGAGAATATCAATTTAGTCAAATATGAAAGAGGTTGAATGATAAAAGGATGCTTTGTAATTCTTAACAGCAACATCGATAGAACCAGGATCAGTTGGTTTTCGCAAATTAAACTGCAGAGAATCAAGGTTCAACTGCAGGCACACCAAACGTGATATTATTGGAAGCTAGAGTAGGCTTACTATTAAGAATATCCATATTCTTTTAAATATACTGTTGATAATACACTTGTCCTCCACAAATTGCAATTTCAGCCTGTATGAACACGGGTACACCAGCCGTCACAACCAGGTCACAACACATCTCTTACCTTGTCCTCCTCTTCCACCAGCCCTGTTAAATTCGCAGGTGTCCTCGTCTGTATTCAAATCACAAACTCAGAAGACGGTGTGAGGACTTGACATGTTCCATGCACTCTCTCCTGTCGGCTGTCCTCTGTCTCGTTGTGATGCTGCGCGTGTGTGCGTGTGTGGTGTCTGCAGCGTATGTTTTTCCGACGGGGCTGTCTGTCTCTTTGTACGTAGCTGGGCCTGTGGGGTTGTGTTTGTTGTTGTTCTGAACTCTTTCCAGGAGGCCTCAGTGTACATACTTACAGGCCCTATAAATAGGAGCTCTTTTTGGCAACACCGAAGTCCAGCTCACATGTGACTCGGTGGCACTGTCTGTGTCACGGTCCTGCTTGCTCCATCACTCATTCACCCTCCCTTCGTCTCTCTGTCTCTCTCTCTTTCCTGCTCCCTCGCTCCCCTTATTAATTCCTTTTGCTGAATCTTTCGTTCCTGGCATTAAGCTAACACTCACATTCATCATGCACACACACTCTCCCCCCTCCCTTCTCTCTCTCTCTCTCTCTCTCTCTCTCTCTCTCTCTCTCTCTCTCTCTCTCTCTCTCTCTCTCTCTCTCTCTCTCTCTCTCTCTCTCTCTCTCTCTCTCTCTCTCTACTCTCTCTCTCTCTCTCTCTCTCTCTCACTCTCTCACTCTCACTCTACTCCTGGGCCAAACGCTGCCACATGCTTGGAGCTCCATAAACAAGAATGACATTTGACAGGGTGTTGTTGATTAAGATCTCTGCCAAGCCGGCCAGTGGACTGCTTGGTTGGCTGACTTGCATAAGAGTTTAAAAAAATGGTGATGAAAAAATAAATTAACAAAGCATACATTTTGTGAGTTGGCAGCGAAATGAGTCAAAGCATCACAACACTAAAAGATTCATGTGGATATAACTTATAGATCTATATTTAATAGAGTCGTTATTAGGGCATTCAATCTTTTTTTAAATCTTAACAGAAGCAGACAGACATGCCATGGAAAATAAATACGTATTATCGCAGCCATGGCTGAGGGATTTTGCTGCAATGTAATTCTCAGAGTCAATGTTGAATTTCCCGTAAATATATATCAAATATGACAACAGTGGAAAAATAACACCTGAACATATTCAACCGTAGAGTTGCTTGATCAGTGCCTGCCAAAAATAAAAGGTATTTGCTTATTTTCCAGGAAGAAGTCGTCTCTTTTCTCAGATCAACAATTTCAAGGAAGCAATTCCATGGGAAATAAATGTGACGGTTCCCAGTTCCTCAAAGGAAAAAGAAAGAACTGCAGCCCGTTTTTCAGTATTTTTTAATGTAGGCCTATTTATCAAATATTTTTTTATTTATTATTTCTAGTACTTGTAATTTTATTGCAAACAAACGAATTACCAGATAATAGTGTATTTTCATCCAAAATGTAATTAATCTCATCATTTCATCAGGGGCGTATGATTTTTATCCATGACATATGATTCATGATAAATCATTGATTTTAAATCCAGAGGCCTGTCTAGGGGCCCGCCCGTCTCCCTCATTTGCCCTTTGGTGGTCCTCACCTTTCAACCCCTTCACCACACGGCTGCATGTAACGTATCCCCAAGCCATCATTGCGATATATTTCCGGGAAGTGCATGATGTCCCCAAGCTTTCCCTGTGCAAACTCTGGCTGTAGACCTGTACACCAGCTTGTAATACGGTCATTCTCTGAACCCGAGTGGGGTGGGGTGGGGTGGGGGCTGTTATTTTGCAATTTAAAGTTTCAGCCGCTAGATAAATAAGGTTCACAGAGAGTGTGGAGAGTTTCTTTTTGATTGCTTGCTTGCGAATGACAAACAATTGGTGTTTTGTTTACAGAATATAATTATCAGCAACGCCGCCCAGCATTCATCTTCTGAGCCTGGAGACCCCCACGGTAGGACAGACTCAACAAATTATGGGTTGTAGTGGTTCAGACATTTGTTACGCTGGACTGGACTCCGGTGTACGTCGGTGCAGACTCACACAAACAAAATGTGATGCATGGGATAAGCCATTATTATACATGGCTTATACAAAACACGCCGGCGAATGCAATTTGCACAGAAAGCACAGACTGGCAATTTCATAATACCTGTCGCTTTAACTCAAGCTGTAACCACTAGGTGTCAGCCAAACATTATGTTAATATGAGGACGGACACTTAAGAATACATACAGAGGGAGAAGAGACAGCGGCATGCAAACTGACAAGTTCGAGCCATGAAACGAAGCAGCTCCGAGACAGAACCTTTACGAGTTGATGGTACTTTCTGTAATAAATTAAAAAAAAAAAAAAAAAACGACGTGAGACATCTAAAGATTCAACCATTATACAAAAGTGGTGGCAAACAGGTGGTCACAACAGTAAAAGTCGTCGGGATGGTAACAGCCAATGCATAGCAACAAATATGGCGAAGACAATCCAGCAAGTGTTGAAAGTCATTCAAATCACCCAAGCCTCAGAAATATTACTCAGTGCCGCAAAATAAACAGCGTCTGTCAAGCACTGAGCACAGTAATGTAACATTGGAGAGGAAGTTCACATAATCCTTTTTGTAGGGTGCTAGATCGGAATTGATTGTAACGGGAAGTCTTGACGTGTGTTCATTTGTGAATGTGTGTTTATCAATGTAAGTTTGTGTTTGGGCCCGAGTGTTTGTATGTAATCATGTGTGTGTGCTTACTGTGTGAACCGATGTATGTTAGTGCGTGTGTGTGCTCATGCACGTGTGAATGTATTTTAGTGTGTAAGCTTATGCATGTATGTGTGTTAGCATGTGTGTATTGTGTATGTTGGTGTTTGCATGTGTATGTATGATGTATGTAAATGTGTGTGTTTGTGTATCTTTTGTGTGGACCTATATAGGATTAAGAATTTGAATGTGTGTGCTTCAGCAAACGATGTGCATATGTGTATGTATGTTAGTATGTTAGTGTGTGTGTGTGTGTGTGTGTGCGTGCGTGCGTGTGTGTAAATGTGTGTGTGTGTGTGTTGTATGTTGTGTGTGTGTGTGTGTGTGTGTGTGTGTGTGTGTGTGCGTGCGTGTGTGTGTGTCTTTGCTTGTGTACGTGTGTATGTCTGTGTGTTTGTATGAACTGAAGGGGAGGGGGACAGAGGTCTTAAAGGGCTTTCCGTTAGCTGCTTAAAATTCTTCTGATATAACTAACAAAAGAGGGCAGCACATTGAAACAGAAAAGGTGCATTGTTGCAGCGAGGAAAACAAAAAGGGAGATTGGAGGGTGGTGGGGTGGCGTGATACTGTGGCATGTTTATTCACGGCCTCTTAGACCATCCCCATACACACGCACCCACGCTAACATACACAAGCTTACACACACACACACACATGCTAACATACACATGCTAACATGCACAAGCACACACACACACACACACACACACACACACACGTACACATGCTAACATACACAAGCTCAAGCAAACACACACACATACACATGCTAACATACACAAGTTCAAGCACACACACAAGCTCAAGCACACACACATACACACACACACAAGCTCACAAACTCAATGCACACACATTTGTACACTACACATGTTAAACATACATACATGCACAAGCTGACACACACATACACACAGACAAACATACACATGCTAACATACACACATGCACAAGCACAAACACACTAAAATACATCCACACATCCACACATGCTATCATACATGCACAAGCACAAACACACTAAAATACATAGCCGTGCACAATCACACTCACCGACTAACATATACTGTACGTGCAAAAGCACACACACAATAACATACAAACACCAACTGATCAACGAGTTTAGGGTCGTGCGATGACAACCACTAAGAGGTGTGACAGCAATATGCATATCACCCTCTTCCAAGCCTCCTTCTTTATAGTCCTCGGATATGGCCGTGTGTGCCAAAGTTCACGTTGTTTTGTGTGTTCCCTACATAAAACTGACACACAATATGTGTACTGTGCGTCACGCAGCCTAAGCCCTTGGCTGTATATTTTTGGAAGAGCATGTATGCATTTGCGTTTCTCTCTACGTATTCATGTGATTGTGATGAATTGCATTTATTGCCTTCAGCCATGCATGTGTTTTTGTCTGACATTGATATTCCCCCCACAGGAAAGGCTGAAGCTGGTGTCTTTAAACTGACAGTCAGTGTACAGAGAGAGAGAAAGAGAAAGAGAGATGGGGGGGAGAGAGAGAGAGAGAGAGAGAGAGAGAGAGAGAGAGAGAGAGAGAGAGAGAGAGAACGATAGAGTGAGCAGGAATGAGACAGAGAGAAAACAAGAGAGATGGGGGTGAGAGAGAGAAAGAGAGGAAAGAGAAAGAGAGAGAGAGAGAGAGAGAGAGAGAGAGAGAGAGAGAGAGAGAGAGAGAGAGAGAGAGAGAGAGAGAGAGAGAGAGAGAGAGAGAGAGAGAGAGAGAGAGAGAGAGAGAGAGAGAGAGAGAGAGAGAGAGAGAGAGAGAGAGAGAGAGAGAGAGAGAGAGAGAGAGAAAAGAGAGAGACACACACACACACACTGGGCTGGGGAAGGGCAGTGGGACAAAGCTGTTGGATTTGGCCAGATGGGTAAAGGAGAAAGGAGGACGATAAAGGCAAAGAGAGAGAGGGGCAATGGGGGATGGAGACAGAGCGGGATGACTTAAGGTGAAATATCTCTGTCATCTTGATTTGTGCTGTGCATCTGTGTGCAGTCAGTCAGTGAAAAGAGTTTTGGGGAAAAGGGACCGAAAGACCACAGTCACAGAGACTGATAATGCATAATATTGGACAGTATTTCATGTGAAATACCAATTAGAAAGGTGGTCTGAATTATTGATGGAGATAATAAGTGTTGTTTTCATATTGTTGGATTAAAAAAAGTTTAAAAAAAGAGTAAAGATTGTGTGTCGCAATGACTACCGCCAATTTTGAAGCATAGCATTAGCACTCTTTATCATTTTATGTTATTATGTCAGAAGTGATCATATTCTGGTCATACTCTAGTAATTCATTGTAAAGTAATTTTGTCATTATAGGGAGACATTGTAGATTGACACTACAACAGTGGTTTTCCTGCAAGACTTGGACAAAACATTAGGGTTGGGGTTATACATAATGAGTCTATGCTGCATTCAAAGCCTGCCCAGTTGTTGGCACCTCAGCAGATAGCATTCTTTGTAAATATTTAGACTTGATGCCTCCCTGCCTCCCCTAGCCATTTGGGACACATCTGACATCCCATGATGCATTCTGATGTACAAGCCCTACTTGAATAGACCCTGTTCAGAGTTCGCCTAGACTCTGCATAACCTCCCCCCTAACCCCCCCCCCCCCCCCGGCCCTCTTACACAATTATAGCATTTTGTACATCCTGACACTTAATGTATGCACTATTTGTATGTTGTACGTCCTGGCACTTAATGTACACACTCATTGTATGTTGTACGTCCTGCTACTTAAAAAGTAAGTGTACTTATCATTGTGTAGTGTCTTATCCTAGCTATCTTTGTTGTATACGAGGAATGTGTCAACATAGCAACTGTTAGTGCTTGGCACTCATTTCTATGAACGTCCTTACTGCATCGAGGCGAGGGTGATATATTGTTTGTCTCGGACAAAATGTAGTTATTGATAAAAGCGGCTGCTAAATATCCTGAATGTAAATGTAAATGTCATTATGCATTCTGATATTCAAGCCCTATTTGAATAGACCCTTTTCACAGTAGGATGAACACAGGTGCAGCTTCCATTAATTATGGGTCTATTGATTTAGAGCGCCAGCATATATAGTCAGGTAAATATGCGCACACCCTGCAGGTGCTGCCACAGACAAAGTTAAAGCTGACGTTTAAAATACAGGAACAGGAAGTGAATTTACCCTAAGGGAATTTACCCTACTATTGAAGATCTGTGAAATGTTCAGAACAGGTGCATTGCATTGGGAGTTCATTGACACATTGAGGATTCATCATATTTTTTAAGTGTGGAAGCAGTTGTTATTACAAACTAATGCATGGTCGTAAACAACACCAGCCCAACGAAACCACGACGCGCATGTGTCCATATTTGGATGAGGCGCACGCAGCACTGCCGCTTTAAGTGGCGCACCTCCCCGTCTGGAAACCTCGGGTGAGTAGTATCACCGCAAGACGCGCGGAGAGAGGCTCACAACCAGATCCGGGCGTCCGGTTCAGCAGAAACAGGGGAACACAGCCAACAGCCAACAAGCCACACACACAAACGTCTCACATAACCCATCGCGGATCTTAGAGGAGATGGAATTGAGAGAGGAGACGGAATAATCGCAGCAACAGGACTTTCGTTGCGGTAATTTAACTCGGATGAGGAGGAGCCAAGTCAACAGGTGCCTTGTTGAGAAGCACCGGGCTCAGGGATAACGAAGGTCGGGCGTGACGATGTGTTGACACGGCAATATGGCGACCGGGTTACTTGTTAATTCAAATGTTAACAGTGTTTGTTTATTTATTTAGGGAAACACTACTACATACTTGGACATTTGGAGGTAAACCCAACTTTACCAACTTGTACGACTTGCCTGCTCATGGATTACTGGCACCTCAGCTCGCTGGAGACGTGGTGAACTATGCCCGCAGCACCCCTTCTCTCCGGCGCAGACCTGACCTCCACCCGGATCAGGTGGCTCTGGTGACGGTCTTCCCCGCACCGCCAACGCTTTTTTTTTTTTTTTTAATTATTATTTTTTTTCAAGTCTTATGGGGAACCAGGTGGAAAAACTGACACACTTAACCTACGACGAAGTCCCAACCTCGGACCCCAACGGGCTGGACCCCGCCGGGGGGGACGAGGTGGGACCGCGGATCGGGGTGTCCTATATCTTTTCCACCGACGACGACGACCACGAGGACCCCCTGGATGTACCCAACACCAGCCGGCCTCCCAGCCAGGAGGACCCGCCGTTCAACCCCCACAACGAGCTGGCGTGCTCGGTGCACTACCGTGACGAGTGTGTGTACCAGAGGAACACAACGGAGACCAACAACGCAACAACACACTCGCCTGAAAGCCTGTTGAACAAGTGCAGACCGGGGGACCTGTTGGAGTTCGTCTCCGCCGGCCAGTACCCACACTGGGCGGTGTACGTCGGCGACTTCCGGGTGGTTCACCTGCACCGCGCGGAGGTCAAGGACAGCTTCCTGTCGGACGCGAGCCAGGGCAGGCCAGGCCGCATAGTGAATGACCTGTATCGGTACCGCGCGCTGCCGCTCGAGGTGGTGCTGAGGAACGCGCGGGATCATGTGGGGGCGCGGGACCGGGACCTGTGCTGGCGCAACGCAGAGTGCTTCGCCGCGTGGTGCCGCTACGGGAAGCGCGAGTTCAAAATGGGTGGGGAGATCCGCATCGGGAAACAGCCGTACAGGTTGACGTTGATGTTCTCCCCGAAGGACCGACACGTGCTGGAGTTTCAGAGCCTGGAGGACGTGATCATGGAGAAGAGGAGGAACGATCAGATCGGGAAGGAGGCGGTGGTGCAGGAGCTGGCTGGACACCTTAATGCCACGAACGAGATCAAGGATGATCGTTTTGATTGATAGGTGGGTCGTTGGCCGGGCAAAAGTGATGCTGTAAGTGTGGTGGACGGTGGAGTATTTGATGAGATGACATTTTAGTTTAGGGAGTCGTTGGTCGATGGGTGGGGGGGCTTGATATGAGCTGCACTCAAGAGATGGACACCTGTGGACACATTCTTTTGAGAATGACCCCGGGAAGGTGTGGATTTTATGTCTTGATGGGGTCTTAGGCAATCAAACTCAGGAATCGGAGACCCGAATGTCCAGATTAAGACAATAAGTACTGTGTATGGATGAAAAAAAAAAACCTTTTTGTGTTATTCAAAATAAGGACAATAATCCACTCCGATTTTTATCCTATGGATACAGTTCACAACCGCAGGGTGGGGTGGACGTTAATCAATTTGTGTTGTTTAATCATTTCTGAAGAAAATATACTTTGTATGATAGTATAACGGGAATAAATATATATTTTAAATAAGACTTTTTGTTTATTTTTGGTCCACTGTGGATAATTGACCAATCAAAGGACCACCACTGTCATTTTGAAATAAACTAATCACACCAAAACTATTCATTCCATGAAGCGATCAGTATAACCACCAATATAAAGAACTATCAGCATCCTTCTGAAGTTTTTTAAAAAAAAATAAATGTTGAAACCAAAGCAGGCCAATATGTCTTTTGATGTAGCATCATTGACCTCACCACTTCACAAAAACAGCTGCTTATACGCTCATCGACACTTTCGTAATCTCATATGATCACTAGTTAATATCGACTGACATTGTAGAATTCCTGTATGTAAATATTTGAGTAAACTGAACTCCCTGAAGGCGTCTGAATCCTATAACTTGTTTGTGTCTTTGCTGTGGAGATAAACCTGTTGGGGAAATGGTGGTTGGTTGATGTTCTGCTTTCATTATCCTCCACGTTAATATTCTGTTAATGCAATAATACGTATTGTTCCTTGGGTAAACATGCACTTTGTATTCGTACAAGCCCTCGAAACCTTTTGAAAAAGTTAAAAGGAGAGAAACAACAACATGGAATGGGCCCAGACAAGAAGCAAAGTTGTGGCTGTGTGTGTTGTGTTGTATTGCATTTCCCTGCAGGTATGTTTTTCTCCCTGGACCCACCCTGTGATAGACCATTAGCAGTCTAACTGAATAGGGGGGGCTGACAGACAAATTTGCATTTCTTCCATTCTCTGTAGTCTGCTACGATGATCAAAAGTGTGCGTGCGCATGCGTGAGTGAGTGAGCGTCTGTGTGAGCTGCATGTTTATGACACATTCAACACTGGCAAATTGGTATTTGCATATAAACACTATAATGCTGTCAATAGAGGGGGATAATACGGTCACACGCATGAGGGGGTCTCGCGATTCGCACAAATCTGACTAGATTAATTTCTAAAGTCTGTTGGGAGACAAACTCAACTCTGGTTTGAACGGTGGAGAATAGATTTGATTACTTTTGCTTCATACTATTTCGACCAATCACGTAGCGGGAGGTGGCTATCTGTAAGTGTGCAGTTGTCAATAAATTATTATTAATTATTATATTATCAACAGCAAACACAAACTTAGCCAAAAGTATTAAACTGCACAAATCCCCCCCCCCCCCCCAAATGCTGGTATAAAATTTAGTAGATTAGTATCCTGCTGGTGCTTCTATCTCGATGTCTATTTACACTTTGAGTTGTGTTCAGTCCCTTTTGTTTCACGATTCTAGCAAAACCACAATCCTTGCAGATGTGTCACATTTTAAGTCCTAACTTAAATACGTCAGCAGACACTCATTTTCCCCTACTCAATTAGCTATAATGTGTTTATATTTTTGTATCACCGTCTCACTTCTTTGAAACTATGTACAATTAATGTTGAACAAATGTCCTCAGTGTTAAGCTACAGAACACAGTACACACAGAGTGTACCAAGGATGCTACATTCTGCAGCGGCAAGGTATTGTTTAATTTATTTTCCAACAGATACACTAAACTAAATGAGAAGTCACTGGTCTGTGATGTGTCATTTTTCCAACCCTATACTTAATGGGTACAAGACATCCCCAAAAAGCGCGTATGCAAAGCTATCTATCTACTTTAATGTACATATTGTAAGTCGCTTTGGATAAAAGCATCTGTTAAATGCCCTAAATGGAAGTGTAAATCTACAGGCCCGTTTTTTACCCACAGGCACCGCGACGAGGTCTTCTGCAAAATTAATTAGCAGATAGTATCAGCCACACAGGAAGAAGGGGATTATTCTATAATTTAACATGGGCGTGTCCAGAGATTGTTATCCGAGCGGGGAAAGTGGTCTCCACATAGCAGGAGAATCTGTGAAACAAACGGTAAAGAGGCATTTAAGGTTCTCTGGAGAACTGCCGGTCGTGTAGTTATCTTTGTCAGGTGTGATGGTATTTGAAGGAAAACCAGCCCGAAGGGTTTCTATCAGCAAACATATCTATTTTGTGCCACTTGTTACTCAAATACCATCTCTGGGCCTCGCTGAGAGAAGCTTTGATGGGACCCTTCTTATCCAAACAGAGTTTTGCCTAAAGCCTGAGACACAGATGAATGCATGCGTGACTGTAGGGGGAAAAGTGTGTTTAGAAGATAAGCAATGCAGATGAATCGTGTTGAATACTCAGTCTTCAGTTTTCATGTGTCTAAAGTTTAAATTCTTAAAAATAAGAATAACCATTTGCTCAGCTCAGACCAGGCCTGTTATAAATACTGGTGGCTTGACTTTTAGACTTGGGTGCAGTAGGCCTAGATGAGGTGATTTTATTTTCCCATGTTCACAGATGGAAGTAGGCCTAATTGAACAAAAAAAGATGCTCTTGTAATGCTGCCATATTCTAGTATCCACACTATAGTTTTAGGGTTTGAATAATCAAGTTTTCAACTGCCACTCAAGTGAATTCTGTTGTATTTCGTATGAATGTGGGCATCATTTAAATGAATGATGAAATTAAACTATTGTAATAATAACAATGCTTTGTACATTGGTCCACTGTTCATTGTGAACTCAATGAACTGTAATTCCATGTCAACATAATTCTGTGGTTTTGAAAGTGACCAACATGGGGTTAATAATTGTTCTGAAGTTAGCTGTTTGCCTTTCAGAGAGAATGATTGGTTTGTTTACTTTTCTGTATGTTTGGACATCAGACTTCCAATCCAATGGAAGAGGGCAAACTTTTTTTGGCCTGCCGACAAGTGATTAGCATGAAAAATATAACAAGAGACAATCACCATTGCTGTCCTTAGCAGAGAACATCTCTCTTTTGTTTTTGCCATCCTTGAATGCATTTGTTTTGTAAGAATAAGCTATGAGCTAAAAAAAAAAAAAACAGCTGAACAAAATGATTGGATCAAGTACAACTACGATATTATAGTTCATTATATTAATACACAATAATAAAACAATGCAAAAATATGTATTTCAAGAACATCATTTTAATTAGAAGAGGGCTCTGAAATGGATTCAGGAGTTCCTGTTTACATTGGTCCTGTCGAGTCATCCAGAACCGTCTGGTTTATGCAACCAGAGACAGAACAGGGAAGTGGCTGAACAAACTAGCAAAACAAACTGGCCTTGTTTGATAGGATGGCTCAATGGATGGATGAAGGCTTGAAGTAATGCATGAACGACTGGTAGGCCGACATTTGGGACTAGTATTCAAATATTTAGGTTATATGCTAACTGTTATCAAAGTATCACTTTGTTTATGCCATTCTCAATCCTTTTATCTTATGATGTCTCTTCAAGCCACAGCTTTTTATGGTAGTATCCCAGAAAATGTTAACATAAATTTAATAAGAAATAGGCAGTAGAAAAGCAGTAGAAAAATAAATACATGCACACCGACACGCATAACTTTTATCATCTCAGAGGTGACTTATTAAGGAGCTCCATTAAAGACCATTAGTAAAACACCATTTCCCCTGCTTGTTCCCATTTAATAGTCCTCTTAGCCTAAGGGTCAGTAGAACCCTCACTTCCAATAATTACCGAAAACACATCACACCCAGGTGAACGCTAGGCAAAATTATAGCTTTTGGAGAATAGTTTTTGCAGTTCACCCTTCAAGAGCCTTTTAATATCCACATTTTCTTTTCTTTTTGCAGTCGCACCTAGAGGGAAATCATCTTTCAGTTTATTCCGTGTTATTTTCATTGTTCGGGTCGGTAATGGTTTTGTGAGGAAAATAAATGAAGCTATCCATTTCAACCTATACTATACCCTATTCCTCCATACTTTAAGGTTTAGTTAGTGTGTGACACCATTAGTTCTGAAACACACAGATAACAGCAGTAAACACAATAACAGAAGCAGCCACATTCGAGAAGGGAAGTGTAACACAGAATTCGACAGTCACACGATGAACCTCTTGACAGTTTAAGTAACAATTAAAGATCTAAAAGGAAGTACGGAATATAACGTCTAAAAATAAGAGGAAGATAAGACCTTGTCATAAACTGGTCTGCTGGCTGCAAAATATCTTGCATGCAGGAGTGACAGTGGTGCCTTAAGGGCCATTGTTCATTCAGCTCTGCTCTCAGTCCGATAATGATAACGTTGTCTCCGCCGCGCTGTCATAGGACGTAGCAGCCAAACATTGCCGCCTGTAGATCTTGATAAGGACGAAGATTACTCACTGGTCACTTGTCAGTACTTTAGCCCAGGGGGGGAATAACTGCTCTGACTGGGAATGAGGACCCCTGCATAGCAAAAATATCTGACTGGGAGTGATGGTCCTTGCATCGCAGAAATATCACAACACACACACACACACACACACACACACACACACACACACACACACACACACACACACACACACACACACACACACACACACACACACACACACACACACACACAAGGGAACACACACACACACAAACACGCGCGCACGAACACACAAGCATGCATAAACACACACACACACACACACACACATAAACACACATGCACATACACACAAACACACACAGATAACTGATGGCGCGAGCACCACACTGGGACAATCGCCCCAGACTTGAGACTTCCACGTGCACCATCATACCATTAAACCATTTGATCGCACCTGTCACACACACCGCCACCACAGCCCTCTGGCATCGGGGGGGCTTGTTGTCACCCCTCCCATTTACAGTGGCCCATCATGCATTGCAGGTGTCCATCATGGAGTCAGGTGTTGCCAGCAAGCTCCAACCTGAATATGCCGCTGGCTCAAATCATAGACATGGACGTTTTTGGTGGTGCAAAAGGGGAGTCTGTGTGTGTGTGTGTGTGTGTGTGTGTGTGTGTGTGTGTGTGTGTGTGTGTGTGTGTGTGTGTGTGTGTGTGTGTGTGTGTGTGTGTGTGTGTGTGTGTGTGTGTGTGTGTGTGAGGATACACAGTATGTTAGAGAGAGAGTGAAGACAAATTAATGGGCGGCAGCACTTGTGCCTGTATCTGTACGTGTGTGTGCGCGCTTGTGTGTGCGTGTGTGTGTGCTTGTATGTGCGTGCATTTGTGCATCTGTGTGTATGTGTGTGTGTGCATCTGTATGTGTGTGTGTGTGTGTGTGTGTGTGTGTGTGTGTGTGTGTGTGTGTGTGTGTGTGTGTGTGTGTGTGTGTGTGTGTGTATGCGTGTGCACGCGTGTGTGTTTATGCATCAGGCCATCCACGGCCAGAGCCCTGCAGGTGAAAAGTCGAACCACTGATAACGAGGTTTGCGTCCAAACCGTCGGAGGCAAACCCAATTTGCCCGTACTCAGCGGTCACCCATTGACGGAGCGTCAATGGGACACGGGGAACCGCCAGATTTGAAATTGTGCATCAGCGGTTAAAGAGGCCGAGATTGCCCCGTCTAGACGGAGCTGTGGCAGCAATAATCACATGGAGGGAAAGAAGTGGTCGCAATCGAGAAGCCAATCAGGTGACCATGTTGTGACATAGAGGTGGTCCGAGACGGGGGACTGAAAGAGCTCTTCTTCCTCTTCCTCCTCAACGCAGCACGTTGCCGTCGCGTGAGGCCTGTTCTCGTTCGATGTTCATTTCCTGTTTCGAAGGCAGCTGTGCTAGAAAATAGAAAAAGAGAAAAAAGACAACCAAAAAAAAATCGATGGTGGATTAAGGACATGATTGTTTGGACCTTGTTTGGGAAAACAAACATGGAGGGAACTATATGTGCTGCAGGTAATTGTTTTTCGGTGATATGCCAGGCTTAGCATCTGCTAAGTGCTTCGATCCCGATATAATTGCGGCCCTATTCTGAGGGTAGACATCCCCCCTCCTGCTCCTTTCATTGTCCATGACAGTTTATTGCTTTATAATTATGAGACTAATTATCAAGATTTATTACAACGCTCATGCACAACCGTGCACAAGCCAAACACACACAGACACAATGGACACAAACAGACAACAGACAGGTACAAAACAGTTTGTGCCAGACATACCTTTAACTGACTACCAATACACAGGAGGATTGGTTTTGCTTTTTTGTTCCAAATCTTTTACTAACTTACCGAGGCCTCCACTGCTTTCCATGAAGAGCTCTTTAGACGGGAAAATTTAATTGAGAACGACATCACGTTCAAATCACAACTTTCCACATCCTCTCTGAAAGAACAGCCTGACAGCCCTGGGAGGGTTTGATTGAAACAGGCCTTCATCGTGTTACTCTAAACCTGTACAACTGGGGGCCCCTGTTCAAATACCCTTTGTGTCTCAAATAAGAAGTCACATTTGCTCTCTCTCTCGCTCCTTCTCCCCGTTCTGTTCTTTGATCTCCAACTGCTATGTAATCCCTGTGTATACCTGCCCTTTTTTTTCTGTTTTTCTTTCATATAGTCGAGGTATATACCCCCTGCTGAGTCCCTGAAGGTTAGGGGCAGGGGCTGGGTGGCAAGGAGTACAAGGTGTGTGAGGACAGAGGACAAAGTGTGTACCCTGGCCTGAGAGCCATGGGGGCCCCGACCGGGGAGGGGGACTGTCCTATGCTTCAAAGGCTGGAGATCAGTGTGAAGTGCAGGGCCCTCGCTGGGAGGACAGCTGGCCTGCTGGCCCCGGGCCCTGAGGGGGCTAAGGAAGGCTAAGGAGGGGACTAACGGGGGGGCTA
This sequence comes from Melanogrammus aeglefinus, assembly GCA_900291075.1. Lineage (NCBI taxonomy): Eukaryota > Metazoa > Chordata > Actinopteri > Gadiformes > Gadidae > Melanogrammus > Melanogrammus aeglefinus. The sequence goes on from OLKM01000718.1 coordinate 109,858, forward strand.
ATGAGAGGGCTACGAGGGGGCTAAGGAGGGGGCTAACAAGGGGGGGGGGGGGGGCTAACGGGGTGGGCTACGATTGGGCTAATGAGAGGGCTAAGTAAGGAGAGGGCTAACGGGGGGGCTAAGGAGAGGTCTAACGGGGGGGCAAACGAGAGGACTAAGGAGAGGGCTAACAGGGGGGGCTACCGAGAGGGCTAACGGGGGGGGCTACGAGAGGGCTAAGGAGAGGGCTAACGGGGGGGGCTAACGAGAGGGCTACGAGAGGGCTAACGGGGGGGCTAACGAGAGGGCTAAGGAGAGGGCTAACGAGGGGGCTAAGGAGAGGGCTAACGGCGGGATAACAAGAGGGCTAACGGGGGGGCTAACGAGAGGGCTACGAGGGGGCTAATGAGAGGGCTAACGGGGGGGCTAAAGAGAAGGGCTATGAGGGGGCTATGGAGAGGGCTAACGGGGGGATAACAAGAGGGCTACGGGAGGTGAGGACAAAGCTCCAACCACTTCCTCTGACACCCCAAGGTTCTGGTTCCAGGCCCCAGGCTCTTTGTGTGCCGTCTCCCCCAAGATCCTGAGTTCTATCAGCCATCGTTCTATTGAACGACGACAATAAATGAGTTCAAAATTGTTTTGTTTGTTGTCAATGTTTTCCTACCGGGCATTGTACTGTGAGTGTCATTGATTGAAGGCCATTCTTTTGTGTGCTGCGTCCTTCCTGCCCGGCTCCCCCGATGTGAACACCATTTCATGTTCGCGCCGCGCTCCTCAGCGTCCAAACTGAGAAGGAATGCGAGGAAATCGTTGCTCCCCAGTCACTAAACAACTTGGCCTTATCTCACTTCCGATTCATTTCCAGGATATCCCACCGGCTTTCAGGCCTTGCTTTTATCAGGGAACACGCAAGGAGTGGGTTGTTAGTTAGAAGATTTGGTTGGTGGTTTGCCCGGTAGTTTGTTATCCTTGGTTTTGGTGTTTCTCACTTTGGTTCAAGGTTTATATTGAGCATAACAGCAACCCTGGGAAGATCGCCAAAACCGGACAAGAGGGGATGGTTAGAAAGAACCAACCCAAAGTAAAACAAATCACCAATGCCGATCTAACTTTTTCTTTTTTCCAACATCATACCTGACTTCTAATCATCACACACATACACATACACAAACACACCGACACCAGACACACCCAAACACAGACACACACACAAAGACACATACACACATGCACACACAGAACAAAAAAGACAAACAAATAGATGCTTGGCATTTCTCCCCACAACAGGCCATCTGATGAATAATTCAGGCCTTCGCTCCCGGTCTCGTCTACCTCTTACTCCTCTGCCCGGCAGGGTTAACCCGCCGTCTTACTCCGTCTGGGGCTCCAGGGGGGGGCTTGTTTTTTTAACCTTCGCCCATTGAAAGCCCGGTCATTAAAAATCAGAGAGGTAGTCGGAGCGGGCCAGACCTCCCCCGAAAAAACCACAACACATAAATTAACCATGCTGTGTTCCAATATCCATACTTTCCATGAGTACAGTTAAACGTACTACACTATCCGTACTCACTAAGTGCGCTAATTTTCAGATGTCAGCGTTGTTCCAAATCGAATACTCCGTGGTGCACTAACCGGAAATTACGATCACGACTGTAGCCGCGGCTCCTCCCCCGCAATAAACATCCCGCTTTGAACGGTGAACTCTTTACGCCTAGCAGCTATAAAAAGCTATAAAAACTACAAAATGACTCTATTAATGCAGGCTATGTGGAAAATGCGCCGACGTTGGCTCAACCTGGCTCCGCCCCCTTCCGCTACGTAGCTAAAATGGCTGCCGTTGAGTACGAAAAGTGTACATCGCCACGCACTTCGGGATTTGACCGTTTTGAGTACACCGTCCGGGTCATTTCAGTTCACTTATTTTCGCCCGATATGAATCGGAATGCCCTACGTACTCAAACTTATACCGCGTTTCCACTGCAGGGTGCGGTTCGGTTCGCAAAAGTGCAGTAAGGATTGCGTTTCCACCGCCAAAAGTGGGCGTGACCCGGACTGAGCCGTACTCGTTTTGCCCTCATCTTCAGTTCTCCTCCATTGGGGTACTGAGACGCCTGAAAGGGTGCCGGAAAATTCGAGCTACACACCCCCTCCGTTTATTTGTCGACAGAATCGTCACACAAGACCGGAAACCATAGCAACGCCGGTAAACAAACCCGCGCTGACACTACAAATGCTACATCACGCTACAAAAAAAAAAAACACACACCACCCCACACACCCTCCCCCTCTCAGTCCATTCATTAATGATATCTACGGCCCGCCGAAGCCGTCATGACTAGCGGGGCAAGTGCTCTCTAATCCTGGGCCGTCACATTTTAGACACCCTTGTGTCAGACCCCCCAGCCCTGGTAATCCACCAGAGGCAGCGGGGCGCGAGGTGTGGCCCCAGCCGGTGACCCCCCACCGCTGCTTCGTAGTACTGGGGGTCTTTCTGTGTGACCAGAGCCCGGGGGCTCCTTAACCGTGGTTAGTGTGAACAAGCGAGCAACACCGCCTTACACAAACACACACACAGAAGCTCACGCACACACACACGACACCTCACGAACAACACCAGATGCACACACACAGAAACACATGTCACCTACACACACACACACACACACACACACACACACACACACACACACACACACACACACACACACACACACAGCGTGTGCTAACGTACACAGACACACCTGCTCAAACACACACGTATACACACATACAAACATGGGTGCCAGAGTCACAATGACACAAATTATAACATACACAGACACACATACACTCATACACTCACACAGAGATGCTAAAACGCAGACTCACAATGACACACCCTCTAACAAACACACACGTATACTATCACAGAGATGCTAAAATAAAGACACACAATGAAACACATACACACACCCTACTCACACAGAGATGCTAAAATAAAGCCACACAATGAAACACATACACACACCCTACTCACACAGAGATGCTAAAATAAAGACACACAATGAAACACATACACATCACACCCTACTCAGACAGAGATGCTAAAACAGACACACAATGAAACACACACTCACACAGAGAAGCTAACACACAACGACACAGACACAGACACACACACACACACACACACACACACACACACACACACACACACACACACACACAACCACACACAACAACACAACACACACACAGATGTCACACACCACACACACACACACACACACACACACACACACACACACACACACACACACAAACATACATACACTCACACACACAGATGCTGAAACACAGACTCAGAATCTCACAAAAGAGACACACACACTCTCCAACAAACAAACTCATACAGAGATGCTAAAAACAGATAAACAATGACACACACACACACACACACACACACACGACAACACACACACACACACACACACTCACACACACTGAGTTGTTGTAACCAAGAGTCTGACTTCATGCCCCGTGCATTACAATTCTCCCCTTTCACTTTTGATCTGCTTTCTTCCCAGAGCTTGAGGAGAGGAGAGCTGTTTGAGCGGGAGGGGCTGGAGGCAGCGAGGGGAGGGGACCGGAGGAGGGGACAGGGTCCAGCTCGGAGCTCAGGGAGGCCCGGGCACGTAGGGACGCTGGGTGGTTGAAGGATGGCACATTAAGAATCCTCAAGTTCAATTAGGAGTGCTTAACGGGCCATCGGTATGCAGAGGGGGCTCTCACCAACACTTATTTGAATGGCAAGAAGAAGAATAAGGCGGCAGAGAGGAATGCGGAGGGAGGGAGGGAGAGAAGAGGCAGGAAGAGAGGGATGGAGAGAGGAAGGGAGAGGGGGCGCGGCACAGTTAAGACTTTTGTGTTCCTTTTCTTCCTCCGTTGTTGGTTTGAGGGAACAGTTGGCCAGTGGAAGATTTGGGGAAACCCAACGGGTACATGAGATAAAAGTGTAAAAAGTGATGTCTGTGGAAAGATGCAAAGTACTAGGGTCTTGGCTTTCTTCCGTTCCCAATTAGCAGAACGACCATGTAGCCCGGAGCGGTGAACGACTCACAGAGACGTGGGCACACAACACAGAGACAGCGAGCGAGGCAGACGACGGGGCCGGGGAGAGGGGAAGAAGAAATCAAACGTTCAAAGATAAAGTCAGACAAAAGAGTTAAGTCAGACCCAACAATTCAAAGCCGGGAAAGTTAATCTTTCCTCCGAGTGCATTGTCCTCAAGCCCGCGATGCCTGGCGGGCGGGGAGGCGAGCACGTCTCGGCGATACAGCGGAGATGTGCGACACGAGGCGAGGCAAGGCTGACCCCTTTACCAACCCCTCCTCTCACCCAGGCATCATCGATGTGACGCGCATTACCCTCACCGGTCAGCCCGCGCGTCCCAGCGCCTGTAACTCCCCCCCTGCCCGCGGAGATCACACGGCGAGACCGGACCCATGACAACAGATCTCTCGCTCCCTCTCCTTCTCTCTCTACGCGCTGTCACAGAGATCTTTTTAAAAAAGGAATTGAATAGACATTTTTTTCAGAGCTGACTTTTTTGTCACCCCCTTTTACTCTCCCTCTCCCAATCTCACAAAGGCTGAGGGGATTATTTTAATGGCTATTCAAACAGCGAGGAGGAGAAGGAGAAGGAGAAGGAGAAGGAGAAGGAGAAGGAGAAGGAGAAGGAGAAGGAGAAGGAGAAGGAGAAGGAGTACCCGGCCGTGAACGCAGGTGACAGTTCCTGGGCGAGGAGAAAACAGAGCTCATGCCCAATGACACCAATCAAAGTAGAACTGGTTTGACACAGGTTTCTCTTTCAGACCACGACACTGCAGGGGAACACCCCTTGACATGCAAGCGAACGCACTCAAAAAGAGCCGGTTTACTGTGTAGGCCTACTGTACAGAGTTAGCATCCGCTAAAATCATGCTCATTTTAGGCTGACGTTAATATCTTTAGTAAAGCGGCTTGCTGTCATGGCGAGATGCCTGTAACTAAAGGGGGGAGTAACAGGGATTAGGGCCAGAATAAACTGTAAACTGGTGCGGTTGGTTACACTTCTGAACAATGGTGTTCCAGGATGTGATTTTAGCGGGTTTGGCTTTGTGATCGGGAGTTATACAAACAGGCAACTTGTAAAACCAGAGGTGTAGGCCTACTCCTTATTTATAAGGCCAGGGCAATACTTCAATATTGTTTGCATGGTATTGTGAAATACAACCCGACAGTAGCCTACAATACCATTCAAACACGATAAACGTTTTTGTTGAATTGTATTGTATGGTCGTGAAATGAAGATCGATTTATCATGGTAGGCCTACCCAGTTTTACAGTAAACATTAATTATGAGGAGATATGCCCTTAAATGATCAGGTGAAAGCTTCCAGCTATGATGGATAGATAAGCAGACAAGCGGCCTACTGATTAGGCCGGTAGACGGATCCACCTATCATACATCTAGGTGGACAAGCCCACTTGTGATGTCACTAAAACACAGGAAATGGCTTGACAGTCACACGTGGTTGCATAATATCACCCTTTAAAGGAACGTCAGAGACGAAGACTGTATCTGACAGGAAGTCAATCAGTAAAGGTTCATGCTGGAACATAACGACATGTATAACAAAGCAGAACATTTTCCTCTCCTCAAAATTTATGTTAGAGATTTTCGGTTCCATTGATGTAGGCCTATTACTTGTGAACGAAGCAGAAATACTTCATGATTGGTCGGTTTTATCACCGGATACCAGCACTGCTGTATCTTCACTTATCTTATCTTATCTATCTTATCTCTGCTACAGGCTGGACACTTTATGTAATGTTGTGTATTAATAACACTGAGACGGATCTATACACGAGGAATGAACCGGTTCTATAAGGGTCAGTGTGTTTGAACAGGGTTAGGATGAGCTGGCTCCATTACCAAGCTTAGAATTTTGGTACCAATGGGAACGGTTGTAATAAAAACTAATCTATCAGTTGTCAACACACTTATGCAATTTAATTATTCATCCTCCCAGACTGCAGCAGGTACTTCAGCCCGAAGGAAAATCCTATTAAAAACTATAAACTAGCACAGTTTGATCCAAAATACAAAGGAGGTTTTATACAATGCAGTCAGCATCAAAATCAGTTGTATAGAATGCAGTCGGCGTCATTGCGCTAAGACAATTAATTGCAGAGGGAAAATTGATATTTTTAAGATCACTTGATTCAAGACTATTTCATGGACCCCATGTTTGCAATACTCAAGTCCTATCTACACAGGCACACATTAATGAATTTAACATCATCGTTCGTCTATGGTCATACAAACAGGGCTGACTTAAAGAAACGATGAGGAAGAATAGACCCAATAGATAATAGAAGTAAACGAGAAGTGTACAAAATCTCCTGGGAGAGAAAAAGAAGCCACCTGAGAAAACCTGTCAAAATGAAACCGCCACAAAGGGGAAGCCAGCACCTCTCTGACAGGCCTGTGCAGGGAAAGTTCTGGAAAGTCTTGTAACACACCTAACTTCCCCGACTGAAATGAAGGCATTATGTGGACCGGGGTTCATTCAAAGTTGGCAAGAGTTGCGAGAGATTATGTGGATTGCATTGTGTGAAGGTATGAGCTGATCGCCGGAGCGCACGACTCTAGCGGTATGTGAGGGAGCTGGCCTCTTGAGGGTGCGCGTGTGCTTGTCGTGTGTGTGTGTGTGTTTTTTGTAACGAGTGGCCCCTCAAAGCGCTTTACCATTATTAACTAACATTCAACCCTTCATTCACAATTCACACACATATATTCACACACACCGACGGCAGAGTCAGCCGTGCAGGGCGACAGCCAGCTCGTCGGGAGCAGTTAGGGTGAGGTGTCTTGCTCAGGGACACCTCGACACTCGGCTAGGAGGAGCTGGGGATCGAACTAGCGACCTTCTAGTTGCCAGTCTAACCACCCCACCTCCTGAGCCACTGCCGCCCCGTGTGAGGACGTCTGTTTGTCCCAGGCTTAACATTCCACCATGTGGTAACACAGCTTTCTCCGAGTTTACGTCAGCTGGTGGACAGGGTGTACTACGAGTATATCGGCTCTCCAATAGTCAACAAGGGATAATTAATGGACATGATGCAAACACCTCACGTTCTCACACATTTCTTTCGTCAACTAAAAAACAATTCACTCATTCAGTCATTGAGGGATTTTCTTCCAATCTATAGTTTTCTTGTCGGCTGGCGCCGTTGCCTGGGCAACTGGATAAAGATCGATGTAACCTCGTAATGCTTACAGGTCTCCAACCTAAGGCTTCTCCCCGATTAAGGACCCCACAGGACGACTGAGGTAATCATTTTGCAAGGTTAAGCACGCACACACAAACAAGCCACACACACACACACACACACACACACACACACACACACACGAGTTCAGGAATGTTCACATAATGCCTGACTAATAGTGTTTTAGCAAAGGACCATGAATGCGCATTCATTCATGAATTTGCGTTCACCGTGGCAACCCACCCTGTGTGTGTGTGTGTGTGTGTGTGTGTGTGTGTGTGTGTGTGTGTGTGTGTGTGTGTGTGTGTGTGTGTGTGTGTGTGTGTGTGTGTGTGTGTGTGTGTGTGTGTGTGTGTGTGTGTGTGTGTGCGTGCGTGCGTGCGTGTGTAAAAACAGCAGCGCCTTGGTGATGCACCAGCCGTGCCAACCAGGGACTGCCTCTCCTCCGACCACACACACACACTGGCATTGAGGGCGTATTGTAAACTAAACAGAAGCCTTCCAAACAGACTCTGATCACAAAGAGTGTCCCAGTGGAAGCTCTATGTGTATGCGTTCCACAACAGAGCCAATACACTATGTTGATGTTCAGGTATACAGCGAGGACCACTCCCTCTTCGGGGATCCATCAGTGGTACTATGTTAAAGTCGAGCTTCTGAGTGTCTCGAAACTTCTGTTTGGAGATTCTACTGAAGAAATCCTCATTTACATGAATGGACGAGGCTTTCAGAGGGAGGTGTTTGAGCATGTCTGCTAGCAGACTTTAGATATTAATCTAAAGTCGGATTTGTGAGAGTAACCAGGTGGCTATGAGTTATGTGTATAACTCGCCAACAAAGGTTAGCATATGAATGTAATCAATCTATGATTGATTCATATTTATTATTGTTATGGGTATTTCAAATATGTTATGCACATTATACATCGTTTAATATACATTTTGTGTATTCTTTACCTTATGACATAGTTGCAGATATTAACACTGGTAAATGGGGGGGGGGGGGGTGGGTGGAACCGATGGCCACGCGATCTGAGAACCGACCCCAGTGTGCTGCCCACACACACACACACACACACACACACACAACACACACACACACACACACACACACACACACAGACACCTTGAGGTGAGAGGGAAATACGTTGGTGGTTGGTCCATATTAAAGCATAAATATGTTTTGGGGAGGTAGGATTCTGTTTACCACACAGGGGGCATTGAGTGGTTTCCTGAAGAGACACGCGTACAGCTGGGTCTTAGGTGGTGGCCGTGTGCATGTGTCTACCCTGCTGAATGATGATTTTAATATCTTCCAACTTCAGCGCTCATTCTGGGAGCAGGAATGTGTTTTAACAAGGGAGATTCTTGGCAGGGTGGCAATCTTGAATTTCTCTGCTAAACTATTGTTTGGGCGGTACCACCATAAAACTCCCATGTTTTGGGTCGTAAGAAAGGAGCGCAGCCTTTTCCCTATACAGCCTTAACCAAGCCAACATATTAAAAGACCTGCTTAGTGGACAAATAAAAGTCACAATGCATTTTTACTGCGCACACAGAAACAAACTTACTGCGCATCTACGACCAAACTGAAAGATGGCAAAACACAATTTGGGTGAATCATCCATATGCTGGGAATTGTGACGCTGCATACTGTGTCGTTTAAATCACAAACATATTCTACTACAGTGTGGCAACCAAAACAACAACAAAAACCCAGAAGGACTCGCAGTGACTCACGAGCAACACAACGTCACAGCAGGCGCTGCCTAGTTATCTCACACACACACACACACACACCTGACACGAACGCTGTTCCTCAGTCAGCAAACTAAATAATAAATAGACCCTCGTCCTTTGTCTGTGTGTGTGTGTGTGTGTGTGTGTGTGTGTGTGTGTGTGTGTGTGTGTGTGTGTGTGTGTGTGTGTGTGTGTGTGTGTGTGTGTGTGTGTGTGTGTGTGTGTGTGACCCAAGTCTTCCCTCCCTAAAGGGAGGGGTCCTATGCTCCCAAAATGGCAGCAGTTATTGCTATGGGATTTCTTAATGTACCATCACTGTACATATGAGGCTGATGAGTAGCCTCTCTGTACTCCTGCTACCAGAGAGGGTACACCATCATGACCAACACTGAACACCACTCTGGCTGCACTCCAGTAGGAAGGATGAGCTAGTAGGATCTTCCCTTTGCCAAGTTTGTGTGGTGCGTGCGTGCGTGCGTGCGACATAAGTGGGTTCAGCCACCAAAGGTAGGGGTCAGGGGATACTCAACAGGAGTACCCGGTTGGGTGCAGACAGGAGAGGGGAAAAGGGGGGGGTAGAAGGGGGAGATGGGGGGAGAGTGGTACGGTAAGTTTTCCTGAGATGGTAGAATCCATCAAGACAACTCAGAGCCCTAAATCTGAGAGCTGAGAAAAACTGCAGATCAGAGAAGCCAGAAGGGAAATAAAATGAAGAGAAATGAAAGGAAGAAAAAATTAATGAATTCAAAAGATTTCTAACAAAACAGAGGAATTTGAAAAAGTATGGTGGACATACGTCGGGTAGCAAAGGGTTGCTGTTCAACCTTGGGACCTGCAAAGCACATTACTTAGAGAAAAGCACTTTACGCATTTGATGTTGACTGGACTTGAGTAGCAAATCAAACCAATGTTTTGTGTGCGGGGAGAAAGGAAACAAGACTAAAACTAAAACCTTTGTTTCACGGAGAGGTGGAATTTGTTCTAGAGAAAACATGCTTTTTGTTTGGAAGCCTGATTGCCTCAGAAAGGATTGATGGTCTGGGTTTTATCCGTGTTCAGAAGCGCGTCAGCCCTTTCAGCCCGAGCACACAGCGCTCCTGCCGGGCATTTAGCCTGCATAACACAACACGTCCCCACAAACACAAACACAAACACAATCTCAAACCAACACACACAAACTTTCACACAAACACACACACAATCTCACAAAAAAAACACAGACAATCTCAAACAAACACACACGTCGTCCCCACAAACACGTCCCCACACACACACGTCCCCACAAACGCACACATCCTCATAAAAACACACACAATCTCACACCAACACACCGAGGTCAGAACACACTCCTCCCGGTCGTGTTATCTATGAAAGCATTCCAAGGCCGTAAAGAGTGGGTCATTAAAGTGAGGGAGGCCAGAGTTATCAGGGAGGAAGTTGAAGAGCAGGAACAGGAGGAACAGGGGGAGAGAAGGACGATTACTTGGTCAAGGAGGGGTGGTGGTGGTGGGGGAGGGTGAGGAGGTGGTAGAACCAAACCAAACATGATAATCAGAGGATGAAGTCTAGTATACAGAGAACAGTAATGTACGAATTGCTCAGTGATTGGTGTATACGGCTGAGCAACAAGTTGGAGAATAGCTTGCATCCCAAAATTGCATAACATTTTGACACCAAATATTGCATCGAGATCAAGCTCAATCAACTTGTATTTATTATAATAACATAGTGCAAAATAAAAGTAGATAATGAACTGCCAGAAAAAAAGAATGACTCATAATCATGCTTTCCTGTCTTAATGATTATGTCTAATTTGCAAGTAATTGATGTCTTCCCTGATAATGATGATAATCATGCAACCTTCACTTTGGCTGTTTTAAGAACAATTACAAGTAAATTAACCAGTGCACCAGTGGCTGTAGGTGAGAGGCTTAACACTACCAGGAGGGATTCAATATCTGCACAAAAAAACATCACTTACACAATTAGTAAAGTTAAGTTGAACTAAACTTTTTTAAACGTCTCTTCTGTTCTCCCACCTGTGCCCTCAGGTCACAAAGTCGCAGCTGTGAATAAAGATCAGCTTTTTGTTCCTCATCAGCGCCGTTGTTTTGCAACAGCAGTAACAGCATGGGATCGAAGTTCTGACATTATGCTGAAAATGACATTTCTTTTGATTAATTTGAAACAAAAGAAAACGCACACGTAAAGCATAGCAAAGCACCATGAACAGATATCCCCTGTTGTGAGGATAATAATTAAACCCCACATGTCTACCTCAAAGCTTCCATGACATAAAGGAATCGTCAAACAACCGTAGTACTGCAACCATATTGCATAAGCATTTAGCCGACACTTTTATCTAAAGTGACCTGCAACAGATCACCACGCAAGGCGGCAACCAGCTCAACAGGACGGGAGCAGTTAGGTGGAGGGGTGACGCCTCAACTCTTGCTCAGGGACACCTCGACACTCGAACTAGCAATCTTTCCGTTACAAGCCAACACGTTCTACCACCTGAGCTAGGCCGACCTCACAGCTCAACGCACCCTTACGTTTGGTTCACGCCGGGCTCTTTCACAAGGTAAGATCCAAGCACGGGATGTCAACCGCCGCTCTAAAGGGAGTTAAAAGTTGCCCATGCGCACTGCCAAACGCAACGTGTCCAGGCCTAATGCAGGCCAGGCCTCAACCCCCGACATGTTATGTACCCCAGATGAGGACGCGGGCGTCACGCCCCCCCCCCCGTACCTGTTTGTCGTATTATCAACCTAACGAGACAGCTGTCACGAGTGAGTGACGCGGCTGAACTGCGGCGGCCGGGAGAACGATGAGGTAAGTGGCCGGGCTCGAACACAAGAGACCCGCGCTGCAGGAATGAGTGACTCAGCATCGTTTGGACGTGTCGGTTGGTTCCTTTACCCTTAAGGTGTACGTTCAGCAAGCAAACACACGCACGCACGCACGCACGCACGCACGCACGCACGCACGCAGCACGCACGCAACGCACCACGCACGCACGCACGCACGCACACCACACGCACACGCACACGCACACACACACACACACACACACACACACACACACACACACACACATCCCATTACATCAGGCCTAGTATTGTTCCACTTTCAAATCGCATTTCTAAACTGAGAAATGTCTGATGTAATGTTATTAAAAGATTAGCTTCACCTAGTTTGATCTGAAATTGTTTTGTGGTCCAACAAAACCCTTTGATTAGGGGGAAGCAGAAAGGGAGATTTACACGTCAGATTTAATTCCCTCTGTTGTGAAACAATATTAGTTTGTTCAGCTCTTTGTAAAAGTACACAGGGAAAATCAGGGCCATATTTTGGGGGTAAAAACTGAGGTTGTGGAAGGAGATTTAGGAGAATTATGTAATTTTAACTTTTTGCAACCCAAATTATTGGGAGTCTGTAAGGATGTCTTCATTCAAAAGGAAACATGTTGACATTCATTAAAAACGTGTTAATGAATGGAGCAATAAGGTCTGTATAAGAACATATAGACTGTATAAAAGGGTGTTAGACAGGAGATTAACCTTTTTTTCCATTAACTCAATGCAATCAACAAGAGAATAAATTACATGGCTAATTTCACAAATTAAATTAACAATTAAATCTGCATGACTGAGCAGGTTTGTCCAAGAGTCTTGAGTGCACTTTAAAAATAAAATGGCAATTTCGTTAGCTGTGACTTTCTGGATAGAGATGTGTTTATATATACAAAGTTGTGAAATCCTGCAACTTCACATTCTCAGATCAAATCTCACAAGACTTCAGTGGAGCTACAGGTGGCAAATCACAAAGGGTTTTATGAAACCTTTTAGGCCCAACTGTGAATTTGACAACATAACAATAGGCCACTTTGGTTTGCGTTAAAGGGAGCTGTATAATCCACTGTATAATCCAACACTCAAATCAATTGAATTTCCACTTCCATCGGCTTTTCCAACCCTTTTTCTACAGCCTTTTATTCAAAGCCACAAGGAACATTCAAATTCAAAGACCGCCTCCCTGTGGTTCTCCAAGGGTACTGCACGGTGACATGAAAATACTAGACGTAGAATCAATACTACCAACTATATCAAATTAAGTCAGTCAGTTCTGTAATAAATGAACAATGTAAATTAATAATCAACAAATATAAAACATATAACTCTGTAACTTTATAACTCTATAACATATAACTATAACTTTGCTTGTCCAACAGACGGGTTCTGCTACACCTGGCTGGCGTTTCTTTTCTGGATCCTCCTCTTGAGTAACAGGTCTGGGACCAGGTCTGCCTGGGTCACGTTGATGTTCCCGCAGCCCACCACCGGACAGCTGCACGGGGAGGGGGGAGGGGGGGGGGGGGGTCAACAGACGCAAACACGCATGTTGCATTGTCGGTTGGAGGTTTGTACACCACTTTGATTTGATCGCAAACCCACCATTTACTATGTGAGATTTAAAGAGGGGTGTGTGTGTGTGTGTGTGTGTGTGTGTGTGTGTGTGTGTGTGTGTGTGTGTGTGTGTGTGTGTGTGTGTGTGTGTGTGTGTGTGTGTGTGTGTGTGTGTGTGTGTGTGTGTGTGTGTGTGTGTGTGTACCGGAATTTCTTGTGCTGCTTGTGCCTTGCTTTGATCATGGCCAGGATAGCCCCCTCGTCATAGTGGTGGTTACACACTTTGTTCTTCATGGGATTCTCCATCTCCACCTGCAAAACAGGAAGGTCAAAGAACTGGTTGACAAACAAATTAAAAACAATTAATTGTCTGTCGTTTCTTTCTGTATTTTAGGTTCTCCGCTCCTTAAAAATACATATACAGTCCTTAGACTAACTGGCAGTCAATAATATATTCTACATTTCTTATTCGTTGTATATGCATGTATAGGTTTCCTTTGAGAGAAGTTTTCTTTTTTTTAATGTAAAACTAAACCCAACCAAAATACATACAGTATGTTTTTGAAACTGGAAAGTTTTCATGATTTCAAGAGATGCTTGAGACTGGAACTCACCTGTGTGAGCGGGCAGGTGAAGTTGACGAATCTCTGTGTCACAGCGATGTCCTCATCCTGGTTCTCTGCTGCCTCTCCATTCTCTGAAGAAGCAACAACGAAAGGATGAACAAATGTATATTACATTACATTAGACATTACATCATAAATGACTTTATGATAGCACAACTATTTGAATTGATCCAACTGATCACAATGAAATGAAACATGAAAACAAGACATCTTAATGTTATTAATTAATAATATAATGTATAATAAATAAAATTATGATTCACATACGCTGACTGTTGAGAATCACCTTTAGTCATTTCACATCACCAGTGATAATTGGGAACTCATTTTACGATGGACAAAAATCAGCTGGGATCGAACTTAGGTTTCTTCAGTGTTAAGAAATAACCATGTTCCTCCCAATAACCGACCGACATGTCTGCGAGCCCTGAACAAACCACATCACAAAAGGTAGCATCCCTTCCCGGCTGCTTCTCGGTGCTTCTCACCTGGCTGGAGAACGCTGCCAACCCCCTCTTTGAAGACCAACACCTTCTGATGGTTGTGCAGCTCTGCCTTGGACAGGGAGGCTATCTTGGCTTCAAACTGCTCTTTCACACGATCTGACAGGCTGAACAAGGCCTCGGGCGGCAGTTGGCTGACCTGAGGAAAACACAGTCAATCTCTCCATCTCTAAGAAATACTCTTTTCCACCGAGTTCACAATGTGTATTAGATTAGAAAATGTAATCAATGTTTTGTTGAGAAATATTACTGAACAGCAGCACTATCCCCTCGGACAGGGTGTGTGCGTGTGCGTGTGCGCGTGTGTGTCAGACTCACCTCCGAGTTGAGATTCTCTACGATGTTCGAGAAGCAGTTGATCTCTCGTTCCAGCTCGGCACAGTCCAGGATCATAGCCTGGAGCGTCTCAACGCTGCTGCTGTGCTCTGTCTCTGAAACAACATTAATCGACTTGACACTTTAGACATCAGCAAACAAAACGGATTACACTTATAGGGACCTTTATCTCTTGCTTTACTCACCGTGGGACTCCACCAGGTCCATGGCCACATCTGTCACCATGTCCATATTGGTCCCGATGTCCTCCTGGCATGACCTCAGCCCTGATAGAGCCGCTTGGACCGCGCTGAACGACATGAGGTTTGGAGAGACTCCAGCAGTTTGGGGGTTTTATTGACTTCAAACGACCAGGAATGCGTCTTACGATGATATGATCGATATTACCATTAGCTTTCAGGTTAGCTATGGAATCTGAGCTGGCTGTGTGTTATTAATGTGAATATCTGAGTAATATTCAATAAATTAAAATAAATCGAGAAAATATCGAAAGACTTGAGACAATTTCACCAACTTTTGATTGAACTCCGGAAGCAGTCGTGAATGTCACCCGGGAAAATCAAACGGCTTGCACTTCCGGGTTGTACGTTTCGACATAACATTGGACGTAACATTACCGGTACACGACTTATCATTCGTTCAATGGCGGAGGACAATATATATTTTTAATTGTTTGTAGCACAATATATTGGTTCTGCTAAATTACCATGTTTAACACAGACGATATCATATAAACATGGACCTAAAGATCTAAACAAGTTTGTCAATACGTTTTTAAAATGTATACATTAATGGATAACCAATAATCATGTAAATAATCTTTTATTAAAATACAATGAATTTCATTAGGCAATGGCACAAAGTGAATTGACAAACGGTTGGCAACAAGACATGATAAGACAGGTTATTCAAAGTAGTACATCAATATACATATATGGTATTAGTGCATTAATTGTATAAAGATGGAATAAAAAATAAATACAACTAAATCAATAGAAAGAACATAAATCGTTTGCAATCAGATGTCGTTGGAAAGACGAATCTTGAGGACTTCACAGCACAGTCCTGAACTCATCGAAGATGAAACTGGGGACATGAGCTTCAGCCACCTTATGGGAGGGAAAGGAACAAAGAAAATCACTCATTCACCTCCCAATAGTCATCTATGTGGGGTTGTTTGTCGTCAGTAGTATTATATTGGTCCATCAAGAAGGGTGATTAGGGCAAGGTGCGGCCACACTGAACGCGTACGCGCGTGATTACGCAAGTTTCAATTCAATTGGTTGAATTAAATCAATCAACCATCATTATCATCAATTTCAACCATTAGATTCAAACCCGCTTGATTGTGCAGTGATTGCTAATGTGTGGCTGGCATGACGGTGGACCTACGTTAGCACAAGCTAACGTGTGGCTAGCATGATGGCGCCCTACGTTAGCACAGGCTAATGTGTGGCTAGCATGATGGCGGCCCTACGTTAGCACAACCTAACGTGTGGCTAGCATGATGGCAGCCCTACGTTAGCGTGAGCTAATGTGTGGCTAGCATGACGGCGGACCTACGTTAGCGTGAGCTAATGTGTGGCTGGCATTATGGCGGGCTTACGTTAGCACAAGCAAATGTGTGGCTAGCATGACAGCGGACCTAAGTTAGCGCGAGCTAATGTGTGGCTAGCATGATGGCAGACCTACGTTAGCACGAGCTAATGTGTGGCTAGCATGATGGCAGCCCTATGTTAGCACAAGCTAATGTGTGGCTAGCATGATGGCGGACCTACGTTAGCGTGAGCTAATGTTAGGCTAGCATGATGGCTGCCCTAGGTTAGCACAAGCTAATGTGTGGCTAGAATGATGGCGGACCTACGTTAGCGCGAGCTAATGTGTGGTTAACATGACTGCGGACCTACGTTAGCGTGAGCTAATGTGTGGCTAGCATGATGGCGGGCTTACGTTAGCACAAGCTAATGTGTGGCTAGCATGACGGCGGACCTACATTAGCGCAAGCTAATGTGTGGCTAGCATGATGGCGGAACTACGTTAACGCGAGCTAATGATTGGCTAGCATGACGGCGGACCTACGTTAGCGCGAGCTAATGTGTGGCTAGCATCACGGCAGACCTACGTTAGCACAAGCTAATGTGAGGCTAGCATGATGGCTGCCCTAGGTTAGCACAAGCTAATGTGTGGCTAGCATGATGGCGGACCTACGTTAGCGCGAGCTAATGTGTGGCTAGCGTGACGGCGGACCTACGTTAGCGTGAGCTAATGTGTGGCTAGCGTGATGGCGGACCTACGTTAGCGCGAGCTAATGTGTGGTTAACATGATGGCAGCCCTACCTTGCGTGGCAGTTTGGTGTACTTCACGTAGTCTTCCAGGAGCATCAGGGCCCCCACCACGTCCGACGGCATGTCAGGGATCTTCTGACTGCAGGGGCAACAAGAGGTGAGACAACGTTAAAGAAGTGACTTCCAACATTATACATATTTGGATTATTTGTTGACTTATAAGATCGTTAACAACCTAGTTAACTAGCGTCATCTGGAGTGCTAAAATATCAAAAGTAAACAACAGATTTTGCTTTGTTACCTCGTGCACTGTTCCATGATTGACCGGATGAATTGACCAATGAGAGCCAAGAACTGTTCGGTGTATCTGGAGTGGAACTGCTTCAGCAGCGTGAGCAGGCCGAGAACCAGGGGGGGCCAATCCACCGCGTCGGCGGCCTTCCTGCAGGTCATGCCTGGAGGGAAGGGAGCCAACAACCCACAGGGTCATGCCAATGCTAACCTGACACATGACACTAAATGCTACCCATAACTTGTTAAGCCTTTATTACGAAGAAATCGTAAAAAAAATAATAATAATGCAAACAATTACTTGTTGACCAGTTTTTATTACGAAGGAATCTGTGATTTACTTTGAATTATTTGTCTGCTGTTGGGTTATGATGGTGTGCAGGCAGCATCAGTAAAATGATGTTCCCTGAAATCCTTTGCCATCTCATGTCATTTCAGCACATTCATTTCCTTCCATTTTGTTCACGCTGACTTATCGAGTCCATTTTTGCCTCCGGGCTAAGTGGCCAACCGGGTGACTGATTAGCGCACACTATTAACTATTGATGGTGTTTCAGACTTATATGAGCTACAAACTACACAAAACAGCGAGTGGGGCTGGGATTCACTTTGAGATGTATATTATTACACATTTTGACATTTTCCTCAAAAGATATACGGTAAATGTGTAGTGGAAACATCCCTCAATATGCTATGTTTTTTTTTTTAAGTTTTGAGTATGATGTTTTCAATACTTTAAGAATGTCAAATGTGATAAAAAATGTCCTCCATCTGAAATTTGAAGCAAGCAATTGACAATAATGGAGGAATATGCACATAAAAAAACTGATGTTGACACTTGCCAACGTTTTTGGTGTACTGAAGTTTTGGTAGCTGGGCGATGACAAACAGGAAGTTGACGATGGGGAAGTAAGGAAGGCGCTTGGTGGTGATATAGATCTGTCACACAGACACACAAACCAGAAAACACTTGTTTACACCACTTACTACTGATATACAAAAAACACAGACCTCATTAAATCGTTTGATTAAACCATCTCATTGGCTGTAGAAAGTTGCTGGCTGGCTGGCTGGCTGGCTGGCTGGCCTGGCTGCTGGCACACACACACACACACACACACACACACACACACACACACACACACACACACACACACACACACACACACACACACACACACACACACACACACACACACACACACACACACACACACACACACACACACACACACACTTTGCATTGCACATGGAAATCAGCGAAATCTGCGCCTGTACAGTTGCCCTGTTGCCTGAGCAACCACTGAGACCAGGTTCTCCGTGCAGACCTTGTTGAGTGGGTTGTGAACGCCGGCCGCCTCCAGGTAGGCGGTGATCTCGTACAGCAGGGTGTCCTCCTTGGGGTAGGGCAGCGACGGGTCCTGGTAGTGGGCCTCGATGTCCGCCAGCAGGGACCTGAGAGCAGCCGTCACAACAGGTATTAGAGAGTGGCCTGTGGTCAGGGTCGGAGAGCGACTCACGGCGAGTCCTTCACCACCGAATTTGAAAGCCTAATTTGACGTTTTAAGATTAATGGGTCATCTCATTGCTTTAAATTGTATTGTCAGCAGCTGCCCCTGGCAGGTTTTTTTCATCCTTTGTGATTAACAAATGGAAGTTAATGCAATATTGACAGTTCAGTTAGCAGCAAACAAATGACACCGTCTTTCTGGCCATCTATGTTTGTTTGGAATAGAAGAAGACAACCTGGCCGCTGGATGCATGCATTATGTACCATGATATCTGGTGTCATGGGATTTTTCAGGGCGGCAGTAGCTCAGGAGGTAGAGCCGGTCGGCTGTAACCGCAAGGTTGCTATTTCGATCCCTGGTTCCTCATAGCCGAGTGTCGAGGTGTCCCTGAGCAAGGCGCCTAAACCTAACTGCTCCCGACGAGCTGGCTGTCACCTTGCATGGTTGACTCCGCCATCGGTGTGTGCATGAATGGGTGATTGTGAGGCAATATTGTTAAAGTGCTTTGGGGTGGCCACTGGTTAAAGGAAAAGCACAATATAAATGCAGTCCGCTTACCATTTCACCAGTCTTTACAGGTCAGTCACAAACCAAACAGTAAGAAAAAACACCTGACCAACGTGGACAAATCCAGAGGCTGGAGGGAGGTCTTACTTGTTGATGTTGTCCAGGGCAGCAGCCAGATGCTTGGAATCAAATTTGCAGGAGTAGTTGAGCTCGTGAGCGATCTGTTGTCTGAGGATCTGCATCTGACCGACCTGGGAAAAACACGAACATGAACGGGACATGTTTCTCCTATATCAGATGAAGTACCTCAAGAAATCATCCAAAAACCACTGAATACTGGACATTATTGATCAGGATTATTAGTGGAATGAATTCATCAAGATTTGATTGCGTTAAAAAAAAAAAAAAAGTGTTGCTTCAATGGTGATTCGATACTTTTGACGGTTCTGCCTCACTATTGAGGTTGAACCATCAAAAGTATTGAATCACCATTTTCTTGTGGCTAATAAAGAAATAGTAAATGACTGAATGAGCTCTAGGATGGGAAATGGTGGAGAACCTTCATGATGGCCTCCAAATACCCTCCCCAGATCTTCTGGGTCTTTGCGGTGGCGTTAGCGTACACTTTGCTGGCGTTCGCTGAAGGCGAGGAAACAAAAGGTAAAAGGGAAACATTGCGTTATTCATCACGTCATCGGCAAGACAAGACAACACTGGCGGGCGGTGCTTTTAAAGAGGGCCGTCACATACCCACGATGCCTTGCACCGGGTTGGCAGCTGTCATCATGCCCTTAAAGACTTCCAATACGGCCTTGTCGCGCAGAATACTCCTCTGCAACACGGTCAGGAAGTTCTGAGGGGCGGCACGGCGAGATACAGGATGACAGGGTTGATAGACACACTCACACATCTTATAGTCCGTCTGACTGTATGTTAATATATACTCGTCAAGTACAAAGACACCTGCCTGGCAACCCGACCGACACCACCCACCCACCCACCCACCCACCCACGTCATGTTAGTCTCTCCCACACAAGCGTCACCAAGCAAGCACCAGTCCAGGCCGGCGCTTGTCGATGACGCCATCGTCACTGACACCTGATTGGTCGAGGGGAAAAGGTCCCGGTCAGCCGGCCAATCACCTGCAGCTCCTTGACAATCATGAAGCAGAGCAGGCGGTCCAGCCCGTTGAGGCCGAAGGTGCCCAGCGTGTCCTGGATCTCCGAGAACAGCCGGTTGCTGGTCACCTCCTGGTGGCTCTTCAGGTCGTACCAGGTGTTGAGCTGGTCCATGAAGCACGTCGCCCTGGCAACATGAACAGGCAGGGTTCCTCACTGTGATCGGTGTGCAACGCCCCACTCCAATTAACATCTGAAGCTACTATTTACTATTTATACTAGGGGGCGGCAGTAGGTCAGGAGGCTGAGCGGGACGACTTGCAACCGGAAGGTTTCTAGTTCGATCCCTGGTTCCTCCTAGCGTTGAGGTGTCCCTGAGCAAGACACTCTACCCCTAACTGCTTCTGACGAGCTTTCTGTCGACCTTGCATGGCTGACACCGCTGTGTGAATGTTGAGGGGCCACTGGTTAGAAAATCAATGAATGCAGTCCATTTATGTGTTATGTACCTCTGTAGTATGTAATTTATTCAGACATTATATACGACTACGACAGACGAATGAATCCCACGGGGGTCATACAACGTCAACGTTGCATTGCTAACAACAACCGCCTATCTAGCTATTCAATGGCCCTGTTCTGCAGACCCCCCCCCCCCCCTCTCTTCCCCCGACACCCCCCCCCCGTGAGGAGGGACCTACTTTGGGTCAGTGATGCGCAGGACCTCTCTGCAGAGCCGGCCGATGAAGGTGGCCGACTCGTCCACCGAGGGGAACTTGGGGATGGGGATGTGGGTGGACTGGTACACGCTCTGCCAGTCCTGGATCTGCAGGCAGAGACACGGGGGTGCGGGAGGCCTTGAGTGTACGCATCTCTCAACGTAAAGCGTGCTTATCATGTTTTAACTCATTTGATTTGGTTAATACTACTTACAAATCCATATAAGCAGACACACCACACCCACACACACCCACACCCACACCCACACCCACACCCACACCCACACCCACACACACACCTTGGTCCTGAGGAAGCTGTTGCACTCCTGCTCCACGTTGTAGTTGATGATGCGCGACACCTCCTCCTGCCAGATCTTGAGGCCGTAGATGCTGACGTAGTCCTGGATGTACTCAAAGGAGCGGTAGAAGCCGTCCATGGTGGCGGCCATCTCCTTCAGCTTGGGCATCAGCTCGCTGGCCTGGGGCGGGAGAGAAGGGCGTCCATGCAGTTATTTTACCTCATTAGAGACCATCTATACCGGGCCACAGGATATGCTGATTGTGGGTTGGACAAAACAAAAGGCTTCGAATTTATACCACTGAATATTCATAACTGCATGGCCGTCACCTTGACAGCTATCATTCTATAGCCTTGTGCGGGGAAATAGTGTGACGGGGAAAACGGCTACGACTAATTCCCTGACCACTACAACATTTTGTTCCAATCGTTTTTAAGGATCATTCGTCTATTTTTGCATCAACATTTATGCTCATATTTTTTGAATTTCTTTATTTTGTTTGTAATTTATTATTCATTTATCCTATTATTCTCCTACTATAACTTGGTTCACCCACATTTGTGTGTGTGTGTGTGTGTGTGTGTGTGTGTGTGTGTGTGTGTGTGTGTGTGTGTGTGTGTGTGTGTGTGTGTGTGTGTGTGTGTGTGTGTGTGGTGTGTGTTGTGTGTGTGTGTGTGTGTGTGTGTGTGTGTGTGTGTGTGTGCGCGCCCCTAACCTTGGCCTTGGGGTTGAAGATGAGCCCCTTGTGGAGGGCGTACGCCACTCTCCTCACCAGCTCCTTTCTGATACCGTCCTCCAACAGCTGCTTGGGGTCCACCTGGAGAGACAACATGGCGTCACTCCGTTAATCGTTATTACCTTTAAAACGCTTTGAATATTTCATAAATGGTCAGGAGCCAGTGGTACCTTGATGATCCCCACCAGGGTGGTCTTCATCATCAGAATCCCCTCGGTGAAGATGGAGATGGCGTGGGTGAGTTTGGCCACCTGTTGTCAACACGAAGCACAACAACGAATATTAATCTCTTACGCTCTTATTTTATGTTGTACGTCCTTCACCTTGAAAACAGTACTGAGCACTGGTTCTATGATCATCCTTCCTGTACCAACATATATATTGTTTCTTTCCCTTTTCAGACAAATCTACTTATTGTATGTTGCTTTGGACAAAAGCGTCCCCTTAACATGAAGGGAAATCTTATAGTCACTCAGTCCCAATATACTATTTTTAAATCGATTCACTGCACGTCGGATTTAATGAGGGGCGTAACAAGTAAGTGTAACAACAGTGCCACCTGGTGGCGATAAATAAATCAACATGTTATATTCCTGAGCAGCGGACGACCATGTCCTGCGGACCTCGTATCGCGGCACCAGCTGGGAGTAGTCCTTAAGCTTGTCCTTGTCCAGGCGCGTAGGCACCTCCGTGATGTCGTGGATCTGCAGCTTGATGATCTTTGCCAGCGAGGTGAACATGCTGTCTGGGATGATCTGAAGCACCTGGAGGAGAAACGTTAAGAGATGTGTTGGAAAACCTGAGACAGGATGTATACAAACTTCCCCACACGTGGCTGGATGAGTTTCATCCTGATGAGAAATATTTGGCAGGTTCTGTGTGAGGAATCTTTAAAAAGGAGCGCACAGAGTAAACGATATTTCCCCCCGCTAGGGATATGGGGTTCACTGTAACTCAACATAATTGATATAGTGCTGGTATAAAAACCATAGCTAGCATGGTAGCTTTACAGGCTGTGGGCTTTGAAGCACCTTAATATACACAAAATATACACCAGCAGACGTCCCACAGTCCACAATGACTCACTTTCCAGCTGGTTACCACCACCAACACATTGCAATAAAGAATAAACCACGTCAGAGTTCCCCAGAAACACAGCGTATCCGTTTTGGAAGTACCTTTCTAACGTAAGCCACGAGCTCCCCGGAGTAGAACTGAGACACGCTGAGGAGGTCCGGGCTGTTGGCCTGGTTGATCCGCAGCAGGGGCAGGTCCAGAGCGGAGGCCAGCTGCACACACACACACAGACGTCATCCACAACATGTTACCGCTCGACCCCTTGGTATGCAACGGTACCATTGACCGATAAAGACCTCGCTTTCCGTTTCTTTATTGAACTTGTGTGTGCGGCTGTACCTTTAAGAAGGTGGCTCTCAGCTTGGTCACCATGGACGGGTTGACCCTGATGCTCTCCTGCATGATGCTGGTAAAGCTGCAGGAGACACACAGGGTTAACAGCGCACACAACAACAACAACAACAGCAGCAGCATCCTGTCAACTTCAAAATAAGAGCGCCTTTCAGGGAAACACGGGCAGAGTTTCCTCGTGTCGCCTGAGGGACATTTGAGGAGATGCCGGTTGAAGTGGAATCCAGAATGTTTGTTTATTTCTATTAAGTATAAAAACTGGCACTGGCTCATCGGAGTGCTGAAAAGGACACGCGGGCCCATTGGTATTCTTGTTTGTTAACAAGATGAATAAAGTGACAGGGCCGGCCAGACAGACGCTCTGGCTCCTGCCGCTTGGCCGACCATGCGATTTAGCCGTCTGGCGCCATCTGCATGCCAACGAGCGATCGTGCGGTCCGTGTTTAATACTAATTCCAGCTGAAGGGTTGGCTTCAGAATTTGAGAAAAGAGAAAGTGATACTGCTGAAGTTGAATTACAGAGAGTTGGATGCGAGTTGGCTGATTGGAACTTCTCACACCTTTTGAAGTTTGTCCTCCAAATAAATATGATGTATTGACGGTAATGAGTGGATTATTTTGTTTTGTGTCCTTGGGGTAGCCTGATATGCATATGGGTTCACGGGTGATTGCTGGCTTATAAAGTAAATATATGTGATACAGTTTTGATTGAAAACAAAAACGACAAATGATAAATGGACTTCATTCAAGGAGCACTTTTCCAACTAGCATCCACCAAAGCGCTTCACAATACTGCCTAACAGTCACCCATTCATGCACACATTCACACACCGAGCGGCGGCAGGCCTGCCAGGCGACAGCCAGCTTGTCCCGGGTTAGGATTCTTGCTCTCTCCGCTAGGAGGAGCCGGGAATTGAACTAGCAACCTTCCGGTTACAAGTCTACCCACTCTACCTCCTGAACAATACAATTATATGGTCAAATAGGTTGCATTAAAAAGGCCCCATATTGACAGAATTGTTACACGTCTACTACTTCCAGAGCACTTAGGGCCATGGGCAAAATGAGTCTGGGAACTACTGACTCAACGTATTTCTCGTCATCTGACTCAGCTGAAGGCGGTTCCTTAATGAACAGAGTGATGGCTTGCTCCAGCCTTCTACCCCCAGGCAGGCGGAGGACCAGGTGGTTACCTGTCGATGATCTGCCAGGCGTAGGACAGGTCTCCTACGATCTGCATGGTGATCAGCACCTCCTCCTTGATGTTGATGGTGCGGATCATCTGGTGGAGGAACTTCCTGGTGTCGGCCAGGAACTGGCACACCTGCAGGTTGGACTCCAGCTGGTGGAACTCCTGGACCTGAGACGGGTCAGGGTCAAAGCCGAGAGCGGGAGAGAAAGGTCAAGACAGAGATGGATCCAGACAACGTTAGCGTTCCAAGCTTCACAATGTGGACCTTTGAAAAATACTGTCTTTAGCCTTTTATCGATTGAATAAGCAATCGCAATAAGCAAAGGTCTTTGTGGAACGGGTTTCATTCCAACGGCTTTGAACTGTACAGACTTAACGCTCCTTTAATTAATGAATTGTAAGAAATCGAATAGTATTTCCAGAGGCGTTTCCGGCAATTCTGCACAGGGTCCAGCCCTGCCTTGTAATTCAATATTCAGACCCTCTGAGACACAGTTTCATTCCGAAGATCCCATCTAAAGACATCTTAAAAGCTTTGAGTCAGCGATTAACTATTATTTACCAGTGATTAGCCTGCACTTTATTTTAATTTGCATGCAAAACGCATTAGCTTTCAGATGAGTCTCTGAGGATAACCCACAGAGATTAGCTCCTAATACATTACAAGGAAGCTCATCCCTCAGTTATCAATGCCATCCCCACTGCATAGGTGAACATCATCCCTACCTTAAACACCGACGCCTGATGGTGTCTCCACGTAAGGGGGGGGACAAAATATCGATGCGGCGAGTTATTGTCGCCCTTCGTGCAATACGAGAATCGATTCACTGGAGCCAAACATTGATATAATATTTTTCTATTTAAAAAAGAAATATACATGCATATCTATTTTTTTTTTTTAAGATTTTACGTGTCATTTTTGGGCTTTATTCCTGAATAGTTAGACAGGAAATATAGCCCCATATATCGATATAACTTAATTAATGAAATAAGGCTAAACAGATTTCCCTGCTCATCGAGGTGGTGCTCAACACATGAATGAAGGAAACTTGACCAAAGACGAGTAAATGAAAACTCATTTGGACGATGAATAACCTTTTCACAGTCCTTTTGTATTCATCATTAGACATATATCGCGATGCATCGTTATAGGATTGTCTAACAATATATTGATTATTGAAGAATCTGTGTATCGCGATGGTATCGGTTTCGCGGGCCATGTATCACGTTTGGTATCGAATCGTGAGGTACCCTGTGATTCCCACCCCTAGTTCCCATTGGCGGAGGGGATGAAGACGGGGTCTCACCTCCACCAGAGCCTGGATGAGCTGGACCGTCTTCCTGCCCGCTGCCGTGGAGTCCTCGTAGTTCAGGGACTCTATCTGCTTGGAGATCTCCCTGAACCAGGCCTGGAGGTTCTCTGTGGAGGGCGAGGTTCAGCATTAAGGCCTGGATCAAAGGGAGTGTTTCAGCAGCCTGCGGCCGGCTTCCTGGAATCGTTTTCAGATCAATGACAGCAAAGCGTTTTCCCTCGCTGCTTTCTTCCCCCCGCGTTCACCCACTCTATCCACACTGAACG
This sequence comes from Melanogrammus aeglefinus, assembly GCA_900291075.1. Lineage (NCBI taxonomy): Eukaryota > Metazoa > Chordata > Actinopteri > Gadiformes > Gadidae > Melanogrammus > Melanogrammus aeglefinus. The sequence goes on from OLKM01000718.1 coordinate 136,416, forward strand.
CCTCGAGTTGAAAAAACATCAACTCCATGCACGTAATTTGCGTTTTTTTCCCATTATCCAATCAGAATTGAGGGGCGGGGCTTCTGAGGGGGTAACGACAACAAATGTAGACAACATTTGGGGAGAAACTAGTGCAAGTCCCCTTGGCCAATTAAAAAGGGTTTAGGATACCAATACAGGGTATCAGGAGTATACGCAATGACCGTTGTAATCAATGCATATTATAATGATCATTATTAGGACAAATATATAACATAATAATCCTGCATGATCTAGACGTTAGGGCTAGCTGGCGTCCATTTAGGTACCACCACATCTTCATTTAATAACAGACTATAAAAACCCAAAAGAGAATATTGGTACTGTGTCCCACCGTTCTTCTCCACCCGCGTGAGGGGCTTGACCCCAGAGAACACCTCCGCCAGCTCCGTCATCCTCTCAGACCCCTCCTTCTTGTAGCTCTCCCATTTGATCTGCTTCTCCAGCAGCATCTGTTTGAACATCTGGAGGAGGTAGGGGAAAAGGGGGGGGTGCAGATGTTGGGCACAGGCCCGACAAGCGACGACCATTAGTCAAATGAGAAGCGTAATCAGAATATTGAATTTGGGTTCCTTTTCGTCGCTAATCACGGCTGAGTCGGCGGCGGCGGGCGGGCATATGCTGGTCTGTCAACAGACAGGGGCCCCGGGGCCCACCCCCTCCCGACAGATGGGTCCACCGCTGTTCACTGGTTGGGACATCAAGCTACCGCGCTGTGTTTACACACACTCGTTACGACGTGTGGAGGGACCGGTTGGTACGGGTTGTAAAAATGTTTGTGCTTCGGTTTAACGCGCGGCTTCATGCGTTGGGAGCTTTTGCTAATGACTGTCATGAATGTTCAATTATGTCTTTTATTTTATTTTCTATTTATCAATTAAATTGATTCTAGTCGTGTTATAATTTTATCTTAAATTTGTATTGTTTTTTTTATTACAATAACGTTGTTGAGCTGTTCTGTATAATGCTTTTGAAAACTCGATAAAATCCAAGTAAAAAAAAAAAATAATTAAATTTATACATTCTGTGTGCAGTTATCTGCTATCAAAAAGAAGATGAGTAAAGATGAAGTTGAGATTTCAGTAAGAATGAATGACCACACCTGGCTATGAGAACAGCAGTGTGTGGGGAGCTCCGGGGGGGGGGGGGGGGCAGGACAGGACAGGACAGGGTTTTACCTCTTTGAGGGTGAACTCAAACTGGGCTGTGTCCAGCAGCAGCTGGAAGAGCATCCGAGGCTTGTACTTGGAGTCCGTCATCACCTGGTCCTTGATCTGACGCAGACGCTTGTTGTTCACGTCGTAGGCTAAGGAAACACAACATGTTACAAATAACATGCTGTGTAATTTGTGGTTTCATTTAGAAACGAATATGACTATCTAAATGCTAGCCCGGATTTTAGATCATGAATCATTTAATCTAACATAAAAAATTAAAATAAATAAAATTGATGTACAATTTTACTGTATGTGCAAAAAAAAAAAAAAGCTGATTAAAGTAAATACAAATGTACTTATGCATAGCAATATCTTTAATACAAAATACAAATATATTTTGATATATCTAACATCAATATTTTTGTACAATTATTTTCTTATTTCAACAAATCCCCATAGGGACGTGTATTTCTTTGTGTATTCTCACCAGACTCTGCAGTGTGCAGCATCAGCCAGCGGATGGCGACGTTGCAGTCCCTCAGACAGTTGAGCAGCTTGGGGATGTTATCCAGGATGATCTCCTCGCGCAGGAAGCCCTCCTTCAGCAGCTGCTGCACCTTGGGCTTCAGGATCGCCATGCCCTCGGCGTAGCGACACGCCTGAGACGGATCATATCACGTTGGAGGGATTTTTTACGTTTACGTGACATATTTACAAATCACACAAGATGTTCTAGTGATTATTTTTCTGGTTGCTTGTGTTACATGAAATAGGAACAGATCAAACTGTATATTTATTTGGAGACAAAAATTGGGGAATAATAAGATTTGATATTTTGCATTGTCATTTGACGTTGAGGCTTTTAACACAAAAAAGGATATCACACTAAAACTGTTTGTTATCCGTTAAAAAATACTATCACTAAGAACAAAGTGATTCTGTCAGTCAGGTGCTCAAAAAAAAAATCTGCTTGTTAAAGAGATAACTGCTCTCTCTACAGCTATCCATAGAAAACCTTCACAGTACCTGCTCCTTGATGTTAGCCGTGTCCAGGGTGTAGTTCAGGGCTGTTTTGGCAGCCTTGTACGGCTCCCAGGCCTCGACCAGATTCACTGTGATCCCCATGTAGATACTGATCACCTGGATACGGTGCATGACACGACACAGACACAAGTTTAAAGATCCTGCTTCCCCCTCCAAAAACAGGTCAATATGGCGGAGGACCAAGGTAAGCCTTTTCCAGGGTCACTCACCCAGTTGTCGGGGAAGTACTTGTCCACAATCTCCCTCATCTTGGCCTGCTGGGTTTGCAGGATGCTGGGGGTGAAGTAGAGGCAGACGTACAGCATGGAGGCCTGGTTGGCCAACGCTGTGCTGCGGTGCTCTGGCAAGGGGTAGGCTGACACCTGACACACACGTACACACACACGTTAAATTATATTGTCTTGTTTTTAATCAATTTACGATTATTTGGATCACAAATGTTTGAGAGTCCAAATCAATTGTGTTTCAACAGATTTTGCGCTATATCATAATTTTTGTATCATGAGGTAGATTGAAGATATCTTTTTAAAAAGAGATCACAATTAGGAAATTGCATGATCAGACATAAAGCACTCAAAACAAGAAAGTACTTCGACACATAAAAGCTGTCTGGTGAGACACCACGGTACGTCATTACAGGCACCGGTCAGCCCGGTGTGTTGGCCGGTTCTGACCTGGTTGTAGATGTCGTCCGAGCGCAGTCGGCCGATGACCATGCTGACGAAGGTCTGGCTGATGGGCACCCTCTGGAAGTAGCTCTCAGGGTAGCCGGGGGGGCGCTTGGCCCCCGGCTGGCTGGAGTAGCCCGTGCTCCGCAGCAGCTTGCAGATGTCGTCCAGGTTGGAGTCCGGTGACGAGCGTGCCGCACTGGAGCAAGGAGAGAGGAGCGAGTGAGGGAAAGCAGAATATGGCGTTTATATGAAATTTAAAAGAAATTCCTGCTTGATAGAAAATATCAAATGTAAATTTTAAGGTTTATTTGTATATTTTCTATTTATTTATATATACACAAAAAATTAGACATGTTCTGAATATCAATAAGATGATTATTGACCCTCCTCACACCACACACACACACACACACACACACACACACACACACAACACACACACACACACACACACACACACACACACACACACACACACACACACACACACACACACACACACACACCTGTATCTGTAGTAGGACACCAGCATCCTCTCTCTGACCTCGCCTTCGATCTTCTGATCGATTACCGTCAGCATCACTCCGTACAGGTACAAGGCCTCGCACTGGGGGAAGCCAAGCTCACGTTACGTCGTGACAGTTATTGAACAATATTACCAATATTCATACTCACTTTAAACTAAAAGCTACAATTGTTAATTATTTAACACACAAAATAAATTGCTTTTCCAGAATGTATACAAGATTATTATAAAGGTAGTCCACCAAACATCCAGTAAATCTTTAATAAGGTAACGGTATGTGTCCATGCTACTTACTAGTAATTGTTTTCCATCCTCATTGATGATGACCGTCTCCAGGGTCTGCTGAATGTAAACCCCCTCATGCAGATCATCCAGGTATCTAGACACAGAAAACAATAACAGTATCTTTACTCATCACAAAACTGGAGATGATTGTTTCAGGGTCGTTTCACAATAAACTGGTTGTATTCAGAACTGGTAGCAAATCAATTGCTATAATTCTGGTTTACCTCTTAAGGTCCATTATATATTTATGGACACTTTCAAACGCCAGATAGAAACGTGTCAGGATCTCAATGTTGTTCTCTCTGAATTCTTCATCCAGGTCTTGAAGTTCTGGTTTGGCTTCAAGTTTCCCCTCATAGTACTCCGGACCCTAGACACAAATCAAATATTATTTAAAAGTCTGAATACAAAGCAATCATCTGTCAAGTCCATGGGCTAGGTTAGACGTGACATAGTCACATAGTGTGTCATGTGTTGGATGCATGGTACCTTGAAGTAGCTGAAGTCACAGATGATGTCTCCATATTTCTGCTGGTCGTTCTTGTCTCTGAGCCTGAAGACTGTGGGGATGAATTCTGAGAGGCGCAGGAGCTCTGCGATGATCGCGTTCCCCCGAGACACTATCCTCAGGATCGCCTGACCACACAGGTTGTTTTCGGCGAGGAAATCTACCATCGCGACGATGTTTGTCACACAGTCCTAAAGAAGAGGAAACACACAAACATAGTTAACACGTGAGTGTGCGCTGTCAATGTGAGCTAAACCCGATTGTCACGTTAGCCGATTAGCTCTGATGCTACTATTCAACATGCACGACTTTGAACACCCTTGCTATACTTTAACAACTTCAACCCCTTCGACATGCAGAACAGAAAACACGTTAAACAACCTATAAAGGTTTTACTGCATATCACCAAGTGTCTTCTTAAATTCCTGTTTACTTCCGCATGACCAATCACATGACCTCCTCGGGGGGCGGGTCATGTGATTGGTCGGGTTTCGCTCATTGGCTGACGGTTGCGTTTGAAACGCCACCAGCAACATGTGACAGGTGAACACATGTTAAGCACTGACACTGCAAGTCATTGGCAAACTAATTTGAATTGCTTTTGAAAGAAGCTTATCCATAAAATGTAGCCTAGTTTTATAAGAATCATAAAAAATAGTGTTTTGTACATCTGATGTTTGTCAGACTTGAGAGTCCAACGCTAGATGGCGACAGAGTACCACTGGTATAAGCATTGTGGCTCCCTGCCGGAGTGCCAAGGAAGGAGCAAGCGAGCGCCAGAGTGAATTGCACATGGATTGTGTGTCGTTTGCAGAGACATAAATATTTAACAATTAATTATACGTTTTCAGAGACATAGGCCTAAATAATACTATTTGTCAATATGTAAATTGCTTGATAAATGGGTATGGTTGTGCTACCTCATGTGTTTGAAAACCAGATTGCCTGCGTTATACCTTTTTGCGAACGCTATTAAAGCAACATTTGGTAGCGTTAGTATTGGTAGAGTTGGACAAAATTATGTCCTTATATGTACGTATTTTCTGAAAGCGGAGATTGCGAAATGGCAGTTTGAAGCAATTGCGTTTCCATCCTGTCACATCCCCCCAGTCCCCCAAAACAACCCAAACATCCTCACCAGCCCCATGGTCCCTACCAACATTTCCCTAGAAGGAATAACGGAGGGGTCTTTCCAAACATTCTTCATTCAGGTACTACTAGAATTAATAATGTCATTTTTTCCCCCTGTGTGTTTGGTGTTGCCAGTATTTTCTTTACCCTATTATTAGGTTGCTGTGTTATTGTACCATAAATTCATTTTCAGTTTATTGTCCCCATGGTAGATATCATCTCTACAGCCTGGCCACGATCAAACATCCTAAGTCCATAGGTCTTCAAACACAATGACAAAGACCGAACAACACAATGACCTCACACATATTGACTTTATTTTCTTTGTCGTCAAACAGAGGCTTGTCTCTCTGTTGTCTACTCCAACATCTAATATTGTAATCCATACATTGGTGCCACTGTTGTCTGTGATATAAATGCTCATCGCTAGAGTCATTAGGTTCAGTTGACCCTCAAGCACTGACTAAGAGCCAGTATGGATCTCACGTCCAATTCGCTGAGTACTGCAACAGTCAATCATTGGCATTCTAACTCATTATCATTTGTCAGTGGCACACATGCATTAATGATGCATGAATATCCTCCCTTTGGCCCGACGGAAAAAATGAACCAAATAAAAGGATTTGGATATAGTTTTCATCTGATATCCTGAGCCAAATGATTTGCTTCAGTATAGATTTCATTTCATACACTGAGCCATAAGATTAGCTTTGGGTAGTTTTCATTTTACAAAAGCTATTTTCATTATACCGGACTCTGAGCTTCTCTCACCAATGGGGCTCTTATCAGTATTTGAAAGTTATAATGTAAGAGAGTGGATGTGTGTGTGTGTGTGTGTGTGTGTGTGTGTGTGTGTGTGGTGTGTGTGTGTGTGTGTGTGTGTGTGTGTGTGTGTGTGTGTGTGTGTGTGTGTGTGTGTGTGTGTGTGTGTGTGTATGTGTGTGTGTGTGTGGTGTGTGTGGTGTGTGTGTGTGTGTGTGTGGTGTAGGTGTGTTGTGTGTGTGTAGGTGTGTGTGTCTGTGTGTGTGTGTGTGTGTCTGTAGATGTGTGTGTGTGTCTGTGTATGTGTGTGTGTGTGTTGTGTGTGTTGTGTGTGTGTGTGTGTGTGTGTGTGCGCGCGTGTGTCTGCATATGCGTGTGTGTGCATATGCGTGTTTGGGCGCGTGCATGGGTATGTGCTGGCGTGTGTGTGTGTGTGTGTGTGTGTGTGTGTGTGTGTGTGTGTGTGTGTGTGTGTGTGTGTGTGTGTGTGTGTGTGTGTGTGTGTGCGTGCGTGTACGTGGGTGTATGCGTGCGCGTACGTGGGTGTGTGCGTGCGCGTGTGCATGCGTGTGTGTGTGTGTGAGTGTGTTTGTGTGTGTGTGTGTGTGTGAGTGTGTTTGTGTGTGAATGTAAATGTTTGGGAACGCGCGCGTGTGTGTGTATGTGTGGGTCTGTGCACATTGTCCCTGAGGCCCAGTGTGGCCTTTACGGGGCACCAGTGGACTCCATTCAGCTGAGCCGCTGATTAAGCCTGTCCATGGTAGCACTGGTGTGAGTTGTGCTCGGTGATTAAAAACGGTTCATTTTTAAACTGTGTCCCTGGCCCCAAAATATTCTTATTTGGCACCAATGCCAAGGCTTTGGATGGTGGAATAAGTGGTAACTCACAGTTTTTTTGCTAACCTTTTGCCTTGCAAACTTTTGTTTGCAAGGAAACAGAAAATTAATGAATTTAAATGAACTTGGATGAAGTTTGGAACAAATAGATTCTAATTGAATTTAATTGAATCAAATTAAATAACATTATTGGTGTTCTAGACAGAGGCTGCATGGAGCTCGTCTGACTCCAGATCTGGTTGTAAGAAGGTCGGGTAGAGTTTCTACAAGTTCCACAAGACCATCTCCATAGCCGAAAGTGCCTCAGGGGTAACAAGTGGTGGGTTTGGGGCTCAGAAAGCAAAAGCTGATTGCAACCGTGCCCTTGTGTCAGATATGATCAAGCAGCAGATGTCTTTTTTCCATCGCTAGTCATTATCACTGTCAGACCTATTAGCATATAAATGGTTTCTGGGCCCAAAGAGACCATGAGGTTATTGCAAGTGTAATTGAACTTGATCCCTTCACTGTGATTGAGACTTGGCCCACATGAGATATTGGGCACTTCTGCACATTGATACACACCCAAATCAGGTCCAATAACACACACACGCACGCACGCACGCACGCACGCACGCACGCACGCACGCACGCACGCACGCACGCACGCACGCACACACGCACGCACGCGCACACACATGCACAGACACACACACACATGCTCCTTATGATGACCAAAAACGAAATAGGACCGAAGGCCAGATTCATACTGATATGCATAAAAGAATTTCACCTGTGATTCTGAGCAAAGCCTATTTATATGCATGTTTCAAGATTACTGGAGTGGAGGCTGATGCTGATAAGATTGCAATTCTCAAGCTCATGGCACACTCATGATGCCTCACACAGGAGGGCTGCACTTTACTATCTAATTACGTCATGCGTTCTACATGCAAGGGGATGCATACGCGCATGTAGTATCCTTGTACTTCTCCTTTGATAACACCCCCACAAAAATGTCTGTGTATTTGTGTGTGCATTCACATGTAAGCATTCATTTGCTTATGTGTTTGTGCGTTTGTGTGCGTGTCTGTGTGTGTGTGTGTGTGTGTGTGTGTGTGTGTGTGTGTGTGTGTGTGTGTGTGTGTGTGTGTGTGTGTGTATGTGTGTGTTCCTACACAGTAAATACACCAGGGAGTCATTTGTTTTGTTTTACGGTGAGAAATCTGCTTTTTTAAATGATAAATTAGACTTCATTACTCCTTATTATCCGCACCCGCATTGACGCCGGAAAAGCCTCTCTGAAGTCCATGATTAATCTCCATTTAGCCGTTCATTGGGCGACTAGTCGGCTGGAGAAATATGTGCCGACCTGGGCACATCGAGAGGGACGAGAGGCGGGGATGAGCTGAGGTGCACAGCAGGTAGTTTTGTTCTTCAGCCAGGCTCCTTCTCCGGATCTGGCAGGCGTTCACTGCAACAACAACACACAGTGGAACCACAGAGAGGGCAGCATCTCCACAACGCTCATTAGGCTAAATATGATGACCAGCCACAATCAAAGCTGCTGACATCCTATCCAGAGACACCACACACATGCACACCACACACATATACACATGGTCACATGAGCAAACACCCACTCGCACACATATGCACACGCTAACACACATTCACACACACATATGCACACGATAACACACATATACACCAAACACACATACACACAGACAAAGCCACACAGACAAACAAAGACAAACATATGCAAGCATACAAACACACATGTGCGTGCACACACGCATTCACGAGACATTACGTTCATGTTTTTTTTGTGTTTTCTTTTAACCAGATACTCTCCATGCTCAACAAGACGAAGAAGCAAGGTGCTTGTTCTACACACACACACACACACACACACACACACACACACACACACACACACACACACACACACACACACACACACACACACACACACACACACACACACACACACACACAGCCATCACAGAAATGTGTTTTGTATTTATTTGCATCTAGCCACCGTCTCTCAATCATTGCTCTCCGGGCATCAACAACAGCCACATGGAAGCCAGGGTCTTGGTCGAGTTAGCAGACCTAGTGTTTCACCACAAGGTCCCACTTGTCACCGTTTGACACACAAGTAAATCAGGTGGGAGATTCTACATGAAAGGATTTGTGGCACATTTAAAACAGATGCATGGCCCTGAAACGCGGGGACAAGATACACACAAAACATCCATCTATGCTGGCCGGTCCAATGAGGGATTATAAGGTAGTAAATCATCTGGAGGGAGGGATGAAAGACACTGAGCGAGAAACGAAGAAAAACACAGACGGACCACAATACCAGGCTAAGACCAAGAACAGGTCACGGAGTGCAATGTGTGTGTTTTTGTGTGCACATGTGTATGTGCGTGTGGGTGTGTATGTGCATGCATTCATGTGTGTGTATTTGTGAGTGTGTGTATCTGCGTGTGTGTGTGTGTATGGATCTGTGTGTAGGTGCATGCATTTGCATGCGTGTGTCTCTTTGTGTGTATCTTTGTGTGTGTGTGTGTGTGTGTGTGTGCGCATGTGCCTGTGTGCGTGTGTGGGTGAATCTGCGTGTGTGTTTGTGCACAATCGCATGTGTCTGTATGTGTGTGTGTATATGCATGTGTGTGTATCTGCAACAATGTATGTATGTGCGCGTGTATCTTTGTGTATGTGTGTGCATGTGTGTGTGTGTGTGCATGTGTGTGTGCAAGTGTGTGTGTGTGTGTGTGTGTGTGTGTGTGTGTGTGTGTGTGTGTGTGTGTGTGTGTGTGTGTGTGTGTGTGTGTGTGTGTGAGCCATCGTATCCCTTTTCATGTCTTTGATCAGCGGTCCGTGAGGAGACAGGGAAGCGTGGATAGATGGTCCAGGGATCCTGAGGAACGCAGCATCAAATTCCTCCCCTCTCTCTCCTTCCCTCTGCCCCTTCCCTCCCTCCGTCGCCCCTCTCCCCCCACCCCCCTCCCCCCTTGCTTCTGCAGAATCACCTCTAGCCCTCTCCGACCACGGCAGCTGTGAAAACACTTTTTGGCCCTGCCAGCTACATGCCAGGAGGGACATAGTCAGACACTGTGGTGCCATTGTACTGGTGAGCCTTCCTTTGCCTGGTGAGGTTTATTCTGCTACTGTTCAACATGTACTCTATCCTATCCCACGGCTGCAGACTCACTGTCCTTTCAGCCTTATTTTCCCAACTGCAATAGAAACATGTTTCAATCATCTATGAAAGCAAGATATTGGATACTTGAGCTTCACCACCAACGAATCAAAGGTCAGATTTTAGAAGTCGTGGAGCAATAGCGTGGTTGAATCACTCATGAAGTGTTTGATAGTTTAATACGGGATTGATCTTGGTTAACGTGGCTAAAGAAATGGTCTTGAACGAGATTGAACGTGTGGTACTCAAGTCGTCCAGGAGAGCTCTGCTGGAATACGTGGTTGTGATTTCTTTCACCTCTCTCTGGTTGTGAATGGGTGCCGCGCGAGGCCCCGCCCACCCCAGACCCTCCACACCAATGGGAGGGCGCGGTGTGGCGGACGAGTCTGACGTCACCCCAGCAGCGGTCGTGGTGGTGGTGGGACTGCTAGCGCTGCACATGCGCACTGCAATATCTGGAGAATGCCTGCCGACCAGGAGAACTACAAGTGAACTGAAAACACTCACGGATGGTTTGTCGTCGTCGCCGCTTCAACGAAAAGGCGAGAAGCGTCCACGGAGTCTCGTAGGTAGCGTGATTTGTTTTTTTTAGTGTGTGAAGGAGATGCGACAAAAGGCACTTTTGACGAGAGCGCATAGCTAACAAGCTAGCGGGGAATGTGTCTCTCGGAGGAGCCTGCTAGCTTTTCTTCTCTCTCGCTCCACCGGCAGCAGAGAACCTGAAGCCCGACTAACCCGTGGTTTACCCAACTAGTTTGTTCGAGGGTCGTCTGCAGCTTGAATGGGACATCGGTCCTGGGTGCTGTTGATGGTGTAGATGTAGGTGGTGTTGTAAGGTGATGGTTCATGTCCTGCTTCTCAGTGAAGCCAGCCCGGTTCTGGACCGTCCTCCACTGCTGAACTCTGCTCTGCCCGGGACCCCTCTGGACGATCCTCTCCACGGACACCGACGAGGGGTATCGGTGTAGGTGTGTCTCACGTTTTAGCACATTTCATAGCAGACAAATACCAAAAACCGCGGATGAAAACGTAGTGCATAAAAAGGTAAACAAAGAAAGTATGGTGCTTTTTTGAGACGCGAGACCCTCTCTTCACAGACCAGTATGGTGATGGTTTAATACACACTAAGGGTTGATGAGAAGATACGGTGGATGACCAATATACATCGCCCACATGCCCTGGACCGATCGCTGGATTTGTGCAAGGCATCCGAAGAAGCGGGCGGTGGGGGACGTGAATGCAACGACTGTGCAGCCTGGGGGAAGATGGCGGAGCGATCCCGTCGGAGGTGGTGAACGTGAAACTTTTGGTCTCCTTGGAATTACTGCTCGACATCTCGGCCCACACCGTTGGACACATGCAGGCCAAAAAACGGTATTTAATTCTGTTCTCTACGGGTGCGTGTGTCATTCTGCTGTTCTGCTTTGGGGGCATCCAAGTGCCCCTGCCTAGGAGGGGTCCCAGCAGGCGCGATGGCCGGAGCTTTGGCGATGATCGCGGCGTCGCCTCGCAGTGGCGTCGCTCCTCCGGGACGCTGCCGCCCCTGGATCCGTGGGATCAGGTGGAGACGGAAGATTACAACGGGCACATATCGCCGCAGCAGAAGCGGGACTCTATATCCGGTGTGTACACGGGGAGACAGTGCAGGATGGACTCCTGCTTTGATTTCCTAAAGTGTAAGAGCAACGGGTTCAAAGTGTACGTCTACCCCCTTCAGAAGGGGGAAAAGATGTCAGAGAGTTATCAAAATATATTGTCCTCCATTGAGGGCTCCAGGTTCTACACCTCTGACCCGGCGCAGGCGTGTCTGTTTGTCCTGAGTTTGGATACTTTGGACAGGGACCAGCTCTCACCCCAGTATATACACAACCTCAAAGCAAAAGTGCAGAGCCTTCCCCTTTGGAATGGGGGCAAGAACCACATCATCTTTAACTTGTACTCTGGAACGTGGCCCGACTACACGGAAGACCTGGGCTTTGACATCGGCCATGCCATGTTGGCCAAGGCGAGCATCAGCACAGAGAACTTCCGGCCCAACTTTGACGTCTCTATCCCCCTCTTCTCCAAGGAGCATCCTCGGACCGGAGGGGAGAGGGGCTACATGAAACAAAACTCCATCCCCCCATACAGGAAGTACATGCTTGTATTCAAGGGCAAGAGGTACCTGACCGGTATAGGGTCGGACACAAGGAACGCCTTGTATCACGTCCACAACTCTGAAGACGTAGTCCTTCTCACCACCTGTAAACACGGCAAAGACTGGCAGAAGCACAAGGACGCCCGCTGTGACCGGGACAACGCAGAGTATGACAAGTGAGTGGCCGGCATTGGTCTTATTAACCTTTTATTCAGCACTGATGTATTTTTTTCTATGCAACTTGTTTTTCATTCAGGTGTGACCGGCATGATGGATAGTATTATATCACTCTATCACATCAAAATCAATACTTTCCATGATGCTTTTTTTTTTTAAATTTTATTCATGGTTTGAATTGTGTTAACCTAGAAATTTGTTATGCTGCTGTTATTTTTGTTCTCATTACATTAGTTGTGATTAGGAAAGTCTGACTGTAGGCCCTATTTAATTCATTTAAAATGAGAATAAAAGGGCACGTTGTTGGCCTGATTCAATTTGTAACTAGCATGCCATTTAGCGGCGGATAGATTTGAGTTCATATCCAAATCAAAAGACCCCACCCTATCTCTTGTGCATGTACAGTTTGGCTTATGATTGAATCTGAACTTTTCAATAAATTGCAACCACATTTCTATTGGCCACCATTCGGATAATCACAGCATATAAATTGATCCAGCCATTTAGTAGCATACACACGACAACAGATTTCCTCTCAGTACAGTATCCTTACACACTGAGCGACACACTAGGTTTGTTGATGTGTTTTCAGTATCCAGGCCGCCCTCAAGGCAAATCGGCATGATATCTCAATCGCTCAAAAAAAAAAACCACACACACACACACGGGGAAAAAAACACATCATCACCCACTCACACAATCATACTCCTACGAGGCAAATTGTTTTTCTGCTGCCTTATCTGATGAGCAAATTGGCGTCTGTCTCACCCTGCTTCAGCCAGCTGGAATCACTCCCCGCTCCCCCAGACCGGGCCGTGTTGTTACTGGGTACTGGGTGAGCGACAGTGGCTCGGTGGTGCGGATTAGCCCGGGACAATGCCCTGGTGCCAGTTAGGGGAAGCGACTCGGACCGCTGTTTGTTCAGTCGTTTCCCAGACGGGGCCCTGCTCCACCATGCAAGGAATGCCCCCCAGCAGCAGCCTTGGTCCCTTGTTTCCCCCCCTCTGTTCGGTGTGGAGGTGCGCTGTGCAGGGTGACCCTCGCGGGCTCCGCCCCCCCCCCCCCCCGCTGTGATCACGCGGCTGGAGTCAATGTCGCCACTAGTTCATCAGTTTGGGAGATTTGCTCTTCACGCTGGCTGAGTGTAGGCTGATTTAATATCAGGCTGTCATGGCTCCGGTCATGGAATCTGGATGCGATTTGAATTAGTTTGGAGTGCGGCTGGGAGTTGTTAGGGTTTAGGGGCCAGAAAGAAAACGAGGCAGAATGGTGTTTTATTTTATTTTATGCTCAACTTTTAAAGGGACTATCCTCTTAAGCCTGGCCTTAGTGTGCTTACAGCTTAGTAGGTTCACTCCTTGGCTTGAAAGTTTAATTCCCTCTCTCGCGTTCCGAATGTGGGCCATCTGATTTCTCCCCCATCGTATCTACCTCTCATTCCCTCCCCTTTTAAACCCTGATGGCTCTCACTCTCGCGCTGTTGCTCTGTTGCTTTCGCCAGCTCATTGCGTGCTTGCTGCCAAACATTGGCTGAGAGTGATTGCACACAGTAAGATGAGTGTCATCAGGACGTTTGCCCGACAGGGGCAAAAAAATCCCCATTCCATTAAGCAGTATGGAGAGCTTGGCTTGTCTGTGCGGCCATCTGACTAGCCCTAGCCCAGGGACCGTTTCCCAAAAGCTGAAGTTAGCCATGTATATGTGAAGTCGGACTTCATGATGGTCCGGACTTTCCGTTTCCAGAGACGAAATGGGGTTCTCCACAGCTGTCCATAAGAAAGGCGCCTTGCAATCCAGTTCACGTCTTAGGCAGCATCTGCAGTCAAGCTCACATAAATATATCTCACTCTTAGCCTTGTGTACTATTATATAGGCTAAAATAATAAATCTAGGAAGGCAAACGGGGGGCCGTTCTCTGTGAAAACTGAGAGCTCCAGTGTCTCTTAGCTCACATCTGATCAAGACTAAACCCCCATCGATGGCGAGAACTTGGAACCTGTTTGACTGATTTTGTAATCTTAAATTCATGAGGAAGATGCGTTTCAGTATATAGAACAAATGTGCTATTCAATAGAGCTGCAGCGCAGTGAAAATGCACTAGGCGTAACTGCCGAGAGAATCCCATTCACCATCCAGAGTCTGGGTGTGCATAATCCCTGCCTGATGTGATTTGTGTACGTTGATGTCCTTTAAGCACACAGTCCACCATAAGTGCTCCTTAACAAAGTGATCTAAAGCGGGAATCGAATGACACTCAGCGGCCCCAGACACAGCGGGTCTAGTTGTGTTAACAGCCGGATGCTGACCGGGGAGTGCCTCTTATTGTCCCTCTTTGATGCCATTATTTGGCGTTTCAGTTCTTAACAAATTGTCCTATTCATTCCCTGTTTACTCTTTATCCCTGTCATTATAGAGTAAACACGTGCAGGTCATTTTTAGACGGTTCTTGGTTGTACATCTTTCATTAGATCAAACATAATATGTTTTTATATCTTCTACCATTGGTGAATGGCCTATTAGAGCCCAATGCAGGAATCCTCACCCAAAGTCTATAGTCTACCTTTATGATCTAAGAGCCATCATTTTAGTAGTTCATATTGCATATTCTTTACTTATTAGTTATTATACGTATATGTTCCTTGTGAACTGTGCTTATGTGCTTATGGAACATTTAACTGTCAGACGGCACCTCCTGCCCAATATGTGACCGGTCAGGGCACCTATTCTTTGATTGGCTGTCAGGGCCTGTCAATCACATATAGCTCAGCCTCACCATAGGACTTGAATGAAACACTTCTCAAAGGCAAAGAAACTTGAGGAGGGTAGGGTTCTGTTTTGGGGGTGTTTATTTGCCTCTGCTCTCTTTCCAACTCTAAAATCTTGCATATAGTGGCCTCTTTCATTAGGTTATTATAATGCATGTGATTGTTCAAATTTTTTAATCCATGATTGTTTTTTCTGAGAGAAATGTGAGTCTACTCAGAACTAGGGGTGTAAAACGGTACACAAAAGTCATAGTTCGGTACGTACCTCGGTTTTTAAGTCACGGACAGTACAGTATGGTACGGTTAATAGTTAAGGGGAAATTTAAAAAAACTGCTTGGTTCACAACCCGTAGATAAGCAGCAATGAAAACACCAATTAACTTGGTTATGGCATTTGCATTTCTGAATTCCCAGACAAGGGGTTGTTGAAATAGTGTTGTGAGCTGGTTTTGCACAACTCGTTTTTTTTTCACAGCAACGGTGATAGTAACGCCTGGATGGTGCCTTTTCAAATGCGTGTGCATGTTAAAGTGCTGTACGTAGACACGGAGAGCCTTCTCCATAGCCGGAGAGCCTGCCGGAGACCCTCTCCGTAGCTTACGTGCGCATCCAATATTTTTTAACTATCCGTCGACAGCCATGGACCTATTGGTTGACGCAACTAAGACGGCAAGGGCTGTGTTTAGTCCTCTAACAAAATAATTTCCTGAATCACTTCTCCGGTTTGACTTGGCACCTAATTACTTTGAACATTGTTGACTTTGCACCTTAAGGACCAATAAAACTCCAAATAAGATTTGAAAAGCTTTTGAAGTTTATTTACAACACTGTTTACATGGTTTGTAGTCAACATATAAGATGGATCGGGCGAGCGAATCGCATTGCGTATTCGACATCCCGACGGATAGCTGCTGAGCGGATTACAGAGTCGAGTAGTAGTACGAGTAGTACACTTTGGCTAAACAGTCCGGGTGGAACTCAGACTTCAAGTTTCACATTCCACATCGTAAAACAAGCCTTTACATTCGCCATATTAATGCTATGTACAGCCACATTTACGAACCGCAGTACACCTCCGTAACCGCAGCGACGTGCCTGTACCTTGATGGTTCGGTACAAATACGTGTACCGTTACACCCCCACTCAGAACGATTATTAGACTTTTACGATTTTAGGGTACAGCCCTTCAGTATTCCTTCTTTCTCTGAAGTATTTCCCTGTCCACTAAACTTTCTGTGGGAAACACTTTGTAAGCATTATAGGTGCCCTCACTGCCCTGCCAACTCGACTCAGCTATAAACCTGAGCTAACCCGCCATATCCTACAGGACATGGCCCAGCCCATTCCAATTGCCAAATAATGTAAAAATGTCTTTCTGAACATTTCATGATAATCTTTTGTGGCCAACATGTCAAATAGATAAATTTGTATCTTCATGTGAACGACACTGTTTTGGGGAAGCGACTCGGACACAATACAGTCATTATGTTCCATCGAGATTTTGCGATAACATTGATTCAGCGTCTTTTCGCATACTAGGACTATTAATACAGTAGTCAGAAGACAATCATATATATATATATATATATATAGACTATGTGCAAACCGTAAAATACAATACATATCATATATATCTACATATATATATATATATAGCCTATGTGCAAACCGTAAAATACAATACAAACATCACTTTTTCAGTAGCACATTGATTGAATGCAACATGTAGGCTCCTCAACGCATCTTGATAGTCCTCAGCTGTGTTTTTTGTTTGTCAATGACTTGGGCCTGATTATATTGTCTACCTACGCTACGACTTGTTGGGCACTGTTGATTTAATAATATGCCACGCGATGGGTTACATGGCATGCCGCTCGGACAGGAATCCACAAGCAAGCCCAATAATTAGCCTCTAATAAAAAGTACCAGATATTTGTAATTCATTCTTCACATATGTGGAAGGATTTGCAGCCGATCTTTCCGTTCATGTCACCCAAGGCCTTCCCTTTTCGCCTTAACCTTCTCAAACAGCTGGATTTAAATCAGTATGTGTATGATTAATTTGCTTTCAGTTTCCCCTGGCCAGGCTGCCCTTGTAAAAAATAAATTAATGAGCCCAACACTGTCCAATCATTTATACTGGCCTGATAGGAGTGGGAAGAGAAATCCGCTTGGCTCTCAATTTTAGCGATCATCCACTGGTGCACTCTTTCCATTTCATTTGGATACCCTAAACCCTCTTCTAAATTAGTTTTCACTTTGAATGTGCTCGCTAACCCCTGCTTTCAATCTGCTCTCATCTCTTATGCCTCGTTCTATGAAGTTGTACTTCTGCTTTTGTGGATTCAAACAACACATATTTAGCTCTTTTTTCTGCACTGCTGCATAATGCCCCTGAATAATGAATAATGAAACTTAGATCTCCCTGTCTGTTTTACATCCAAATATTTGTAGATTGTTTAAACGGATGTGCTCTGGCTGTCCTTTATGTTGCTGTTGGCCGCCTAAGCCAGTGAGATTCATACTTCTCAAGTATACTATATCTGAAGTATCCATAATCTAGTTAGACCCACATGACAAATGGCAAGATGTATCTGTCCTATCATGAGGAAGCAGCACACAGACCAGTGCAGTTTATGGCCATTAGTGAGAAGCACAATTGTGCAAAGGCCTATTCCATTGCGATTAACCGCTTTAAGTGTGTATCTGGGCCTTAACAGGCTTTGCCCATCTTCCAGGTCATTCAGTTTAATTGTTCCCCAGTCCTCGATAAAGCCGCCCCTTTCGTACTTGTGTTGGCCGATGCCTCCTCCTAACAAAGACTTGATGCACAGATGCAATGTGTTGGACAACACCTCAGATGATTCAACTCTCAGAATGTAATTCTGTGTAGTCAAGGACATGCGGAATGTGGTCCTTTTTTCTTTTTAAAGATGCCTTTTCCAATTCCATATCGAGTGATGAAGAAGGCTCAGGTGCTGCTGTCTGAATCAAGGCTCATTACACAGCCTGGCACGGTGTATTCCCTGAGGGGTTAGTTCCCATCCCTGGTCGTATGGACCGCCCTCCGCCCCACTTAAGTGCTTTTATAATTTCTTAAGCATGTGTGTAGGCAGGGCTGGGCAACATGGCCGGACTATCTGAATTCATATTTTGGAAATGTTTTGAAGTTTGGCATGAAGAGTTTTTCCCACATTTTCCATGGCTTGTTTTTTTGGAATGCTGTTGAGTTATTAGGGTTGGCCTGATTTTTACATTATTTCAAGTGTTGAATATTAATAATATTCAGAGAAAAGTGCTTCAGCGCAGCCAAAAAGTTTCTAAGACACACAGCTTCCATAGTATTAGAGAAGGCCTACTTCCAGTTATCACAAAGCAAATGGGTGGTTTGAACATTGCACAAAGGTTTGAGGAAATTGGACCAGCGCTATAAACCAAGAGAAATCCGTTGCTCTGTTGTGGGTGAAGGATTGCTATAAGAGAAAGAAACACTGCTACCCTTCTATTCATGTTTTCTTAAATACCAACCTGTTATTATAAGTCGGTTGGGACTTTGGTATCTTTTGGCCTCGTTCAAATATTGAAATAGCAGCTAAAATACATTCATTATTAAAACCCTTATAAAATAGTTAAATCCCCCCGCTTGTTGAAACATCTTATTTCTACTGAGTGTCCGATAGCGTCACCATGGAAAAGAAATCCCGGGGAGAACCGTGGAATATTTAATGACGATTACTATTATGATAATAAGTTAGTTTCTATTCTCGATGATTGTCACACTAAGCTACAGGTGTCAAAGTGCTGCTGAAGTATTCAAATAATGTTCTAATAATAATAGCATTTTCTTTCATAACAAAACAAAACCGTATTCCAACAATGAATGAGGAATATTTAGGCTCATCCCTATGCTTTATGCATCATTCTTTTTAACAAAACAATGAATTAACAGTACACAATGTCTGTTTGTCCACACAGATATCATGATGATAGCAGTGAGGAAAAGGCATGATATTGAATACTTTGATATAAACTTTGGCGTAATTTCGCTGAATTAGGTTGGAGGAATGAGGGAGGTCTTTTTGGGTGAACAAATATAATTAGTCTCCAGCATTGGCTTACTGGTATACCATTCAATTTTCACAAGTAGCTTTTCCGTTTAGTCTACGACCATATTGCTTCTATTTCATCTAATTGCTTCCCCCCATTGTAGTCTCACAGCTACCCGGTGGAGCGTGGAAATCCTTCGCTGACATTGAGCATTTTTATACATTGCCGGTTGGGAGGGCAAGATGCAAGCATTTTTTGTTTAACATTTGGGGGAAATCCTAAGGGTTTCATTACGTCTGCCAAGATCGATCCATCAAACCACCAGCGAGATGTTGAATCCTTTTCAAATGGTAATGGCATGCAGGCTGGCTCCACGGCCAGGAACCGGTACCCAACCTACCAGGACTTGGCAAGGAAAAGGAGTCTCACTGGGCCCAAAGGTGTGGGTGGAACAAGGAAGCACTCTTGAGAACTAGTTGCCAGGGAGATAAATATTTGTTGGTGGGTCATGATTTAACTTTTTCCAAAACGACAAAGAAACCCCCTCCAGCCCACGTACTGTAAACAACCGCACGCCAGCCAGAGTAAGAGGCATGTCTATCTCCGCAATTAGACAGACTGACTGACTATGCTGGATGGTTTCTCACGCAGGCCGCTTGCAGTACGGGTCTGTGACTTGGCTGTAACGCAATCCCATTGGCCAGACGGAGCGGTCGGTGGTCTAACTGGGTGGAAATAATAGTTTCTGTGGGCCATTGTAAAACAAATCCCACTTATCCTCTCCCACTGACAACAGGGAAGTTGTGACAGGCTGAATGCGCGCCATAATCGGTATGTAATGGCCATGTAATTTCTGTATAATAGTTGAGATTTTATTCTCCAGATGTGTTGAGAGGACTTTACAGCGAGCTTCTAATGCATTACAGAGGGGGAGTGAAGAAATTCCTAAGTGACTATAATTTGAACCGGTTCACGCTGCCTTTTATTAAAATATCTAATCACAGCATCTTTTGAACCTTCGTAGGGATGACCTAGTTAAGATTGCGATGCTGGATTCGATGTAAAATAAACGATGTTTGCAACCAACCCTCATTAGACGCCTCTCATTAGTTTCTTCTTAGCCGCGATGACTGTGGACACCGGCCTGCCTCTAGGCCTGGTGAACCCGGGCTCGCTGCCTTCATTCTGGCCTGTGATGAGTCGCCCTCATCTTGATGAGATACTGTTACATTACCAGCAACGGGGTGCCGCTGGACATGTTGGGTATGAGGGGGTTGTTGGAAGAAGAATAGAGTTCAGGTCAGGAGAAAGGATTGCATTCTTCTGCGGCCTAACCAGGAAAAAAAAAAACCTGCAATGACGAACGACGACGATGGACTCATGTGACTTGTTTGTTAAAGATTTGTTAAAGTTTTTGTTTCTTTTAGGCTTTATGATATTTGATATATGAGATGGACAGAAAGGTATTGGAGATGGAGGGGAAGAACATGCAGCCAAGGACCCCGGGCAGGAATTGAACCAGGGTCGTATATACCTCGTCTATACCTAAAGTCGTGTATACCTTGTGTCTTCCCTTGGTTTGACTCACGTTACCCGTTGACTGTTCAGCGAAACTATTTACTTTATGTCGTTTGCCCTTTTATTTCCCCCCAGTAAGAAAAACAAAACGGGTCGACTTTGTTTCATCGACCCCTGCACGGTCGTGGCTGGACACGCGGAACATCCGCGCCCAGCACACTGTGAATACAAGGAGCGTAGCACGGCCGAGAGAGAGTGGAGAAGACCCAGCAGGGGGGCAGTCAGATGCAATTTTAACCTCCCGACTGAAAGGCCCTTCACAGCTGGTTTCCAATTAAGAAGCCCTGCCAAGTGAGAGATGGGAAGAACAAGGGATGGGAGTAATGCGAGAGACGGACAAATTCCCTGCCCCGTGATGACGAATGCCGAGAGACTTGAGGAGCGTAATGAGATGGAGGAGTGGAGGAGGGCTGGGAGGAACAGGGAGGATTAAGGCCCCGCTGCATCCAGCAGTGAGATGCCGGTGTACTCGCAGTCTGTCCACAAGGTGTATTTATAGAGCAACATGGTTTTAATCCTCCGTTTTGGCCCGAGCCCACAAACGGTGGACAGCCCTGCCAATCCGTATCATGGTTTTGTTTCCCTGAAAAAATGATTTCTGTGTCCCCGTTAGTCACACTTCTATATTCCTGTGAGGAGTGCTGCTAGCCAACCAGATCTGAGCTGCAAAGGCTGGACACGACGGGGAGGAAATGTGGTTGCCTAACCCCCTAGGGAAAGGTTGGAAGATCAGTCGGTGCCCGTACTGTTTTCCCATTTCCTCCAATGTTTACTCAAAAATCCTTTTTGATTCTTCACATGGCTGAGTAAAGCCATGTTGAATAAAATGTAACCCAGGTGTCGACTGTTGTCATTGTCTTTGCTACTGACGCATTTTTTATTTAGCTAAACCTCAGCTTTCCTGGTTGGACAGATATTTGGCAAACCAAAGGCTATGAAGGGAGACCGTTGGATGTGCAAAACGTGGCTCGAATGTAATGTTGTTTTTAAGCCTGTGCTGTCATTTATTTATCATCGGACGACGGAATTGGTTTGCAGCTTCTGGTTTCTCTGAGAACTTCTTTGTTTTGCTTGTTTTGTCGAGTGCCTTGCCTTTTGAGGGTCATTTAGCTTGTCCTCATTACCAACAATAGTTTCATGAATCAATGTTGTGTGTGCTGAAGCGTTCTCTCAATTTCAACATATTTATGGGCCAAAAATATCAAATTCCATTTAATCTAGAAGGGGATTAAGGTTTCTGTCCTGTCAGTGCAACAAATCACCCCCCCACCCCCCATCCACTGCCCCTTTTGGAGAAAGCTGACTAACACACAGACGACATGGGAGAAGGGAGGCTTGCAAACCGCAAAGCTGCCTTGCATTAACCACTCATACATAATTGATGCATATACCATCAACGTATACCACAGTGGATTACGGTTTAAAGATGGAATATGGATACTGTGTGTGTGTGTGTGTGTGTTGTGTGTGTGTGTGTGTGTGTGTGTGTGTGTGTGTGTGTGCGCGCACACACACGTACATTTTCTTTTTACAGATTATGTTTTTTTACTGTGCTGGATGAGATTACACAATGATGCTATTATTTTACCCCATTGGTTTTGGGACACAGACTGAAGCGCCAACACATACTAACCCTGATATATTGTGGTGTCTTCTATAGGGTAGACTTCCATGGCACCAAGCTGTGTGTGATACTCATCTCTATCTCCTGGCCGGGGCTAAATAAGCGTGCATCCTGTGGAGAATTCCTGAAACATCAACTACAGGAGAGGACTTAGTGCGAAATCGGTTTATTTTGACGTGCCTCGGAGACGAAGCACGCTGTCGAATGAGACGATTAGAAAAGCCCACTGAGTGCTTATAGGCTGTTTTGAGATGATATTGGCCTGCCACATTGAAGGATACACTCCAATGTTGACTATGAAACGCAAGATATCCAGGCAGACTCCCAGCCTGGATCAAAGTCCAGCTTGGCTTGCTTTCTTTTCTCAGGGCTGTACTGGATGAAGAGAAGAAATAACTGAGTTAATTTCCCTGTGAGACCCAGTTGTTTTAAAATCTGAACTTCAAGATTGCCATTGATGAAAAAAGCAAATATATTCAAGCAAATTATTTAATTAAATGAAATTTGATCATGGTAAAGCCACAGTTTAAGCATTCACCAAGCATCTTCAATGAGACAATGGGTGTAATGATTAAGGGAAAGTTTCACATCGTGGCCAGTAACAAGGAAAAAAGGGTGAGGGGAGTGACCATCATGGAGATTTGAGAGTCTGCCAAGCCTGAAGCCAGCCATGCTTCAGGTCAAGTTAACTTGCAATGCGCTATGGGGGGAAGTGGACCCGTCTGCAAGGATGCAAGCCAATAAAAATAATCAACCCAATGATGATGTCAGGAGATTGACATGGCCTCAATATCAGGCTTCGTGGTTACAGTGGCAATGCAAATGCTAACTAGCTTTAACACCTTTTCAATTGGAGAGGGACAGAGAGCGCTTCCTCTTGGTGCAAGAAGAATTGATGCATATGCATTGTAATTGAACAATGTAAACAAGGTTATATCATTCATATATGTAGTAGTCGTCGTCTTGCTAGTAGTAGTTACTTGAAATGTATGTAAACTTCATATTGTAGCCCATTCTGCTAAGTTTCTGAAACAGGCGGAGCATGCCACTTGGGGGTTTGCCCATGGTCTTATTAATCCAGCCCAGGGAAAATGGAGGAGTGAGTTTACATTCATGTATTTTCCACTGACTCAAGCTAGCTCTCCCTGCATGGCTGAGTGCCCTGTGACGCCACTGCTCTAATACGATCCCAGGGAGCCATTCCAAAATGCCGGATTTACAAGTTGGCTATATAAATAATGTGGAAATTCGCGGAAACACAGAATTGTTCTTGTTAGGGAGATTTGGGCGAACTTGGTTCAGATACCGTGACATTGCCGACGTCGAGCGCAACCGTACCTGCAGTGACTATCACACGTTTAAATGGTTTAATAACGCCCATAAATAAACGTGTTCATATTGCTGCATTCATTTGGTTTTCGTTACAAAATAAATCCTTTAACAATGATCCTTTGAACATAGCCACATTTTTATTATATTAGAAATAAAAAATAATCGATAAAATATATCAACTAATTAAATACTAGCAAAGTAATGCCTAGGATAACAGCCATTGTCATTTTCTCTTTCAGTAGTTGGACACTGCAGTACAATGCAGGCAAATGATCAGGTTAGTCTATATAAGCATGCACAGAATATGACAGCTGTTTCCCAAGCTGTAAAGCACATGACTAACTTCTGGTTACCTCTGTGTGTACGCACATAGGAGTAAAGCTTGCATCAGCCACCTAGAGAATGTATTGAGGAATCCTGAAAAAAGTGCCATATTATGAACAGGTGCCAGGATTATGGTAAGGGCTGTGTAAACTGAAAAGACATGAATGAACTAACAGGAATTCCAACATAAAGGTACTGAATGTTGAAACCTTAGTGGTTAAGAGTAACTGCTTTAGTGTCATAAATAAAAGCATTTAATAAATAACATTTGTAGGAGAAACGGCAATTAGCTAGGTTCTGGATAAAAGCAAAGCAACAAATTGTACCCAGAGCAAAATCAAGTTCTTGAATGAAATCCTGGGCTTTAGCCAGCTAAGCTAGCATCATGACTCTTTTTAATGAAAGAAAACAACGTATGTAGGAATGTTGCTCTGAGCAAACATGCAGTATGTTGGCCTATGCTACACCCTACAAAACACAGTACAAGTTGGTAGATGTGTTAATATTTGCAGCAGGTCGGTCAACATTTGAGATTACTTGTATTCAATACAACTTACTTTTGTTTTGGATTATTGAGGTAAGTCTAATGCATGCTTATATTTGCTGATTTTTGAGGAAACGAGTTTCCAACGTTGGGTTTAAAAAGTGAGGCCTGGTTATGCAAACATAGCCGTGGCTGTTTCTCTTGGTGTTTATTGATGTTCTAAGCCCAATATTGGAACTGGTGAAAAAGATTGGAATATGACAAGTGAACAGTGCTGGGCTGTCAGGGCCAGCAAGGCCTTCTCTGCTGGCCTAAACACTATCGGAATCACTGACTTATGTTTTAATATTTTTTTTCCATGAATATGTATTAAATTATTTCCAATAGTCTATTCTCTTCATTTAATAGCTTTTCTCTTGGTTGCATTGCTTCCACTAGTGTATGTTTATGTTACAGCTTTTATCCAGTCATTTCAGCCATCATGTGTAGCCAGGGTCAAAGAAATCAGAATCGATAGTGCTGGCGTTTGTAGTAAGTGGCCATGACTCTGTTGCTTTACCAATCAGATTTCGAGTTGGCAACACCGAGGCCATCTAGCAGGCGTCCAGTGTCGTCTGCATTTTCACGTCCTTTGATTGGATGGTCAGGGAGGTACTAGTCAGAGCCAGCAAAGCATCGATAGCTACCGGCACAAACTGAAATAAAGCGAATAATAAATAAATAAATAAAGTGATTGCCTGTAGCGAATTAAAACTTACTCCAGAAACACGACTGGACAGACTCGACTTTCAGCATTAGCCTCCATGGCGATAGAAAGGGACTTATTGTTGGAACTGAAACGCACAGATAAACTGTACAACATTTTAATCAAACTCTTTTTGAGGAAAGAAAGGAGGATGGACTTTGCGTACAAATAATCAGTAGTATTGGTTAGCAATGCATTTTATTTAAACGTTTTAATATTTTTGTCAGTTAATTAGGTTAATATTGACGTTTCTGCTGGCGATTATGTATGTATGGCAGCTGTGGCTACAGTGAAAATAGGACAATGTTTAATTGTCCTAAATGAGGTTTCTTGCTTAACTAATGGCATTCTTTCTTGCTGCAAGAGATGCAACGCCCTGTTATTCTGCATTTCTGTGTAATATTGATATTCTATAGCCGTGGAGTCATAATGATAGGATTAAGAGGTGGATTAGTTCATGTAGGACACCGCTGACGGTCTAGGTGTGAAATGCACGGCCCGCCACTGCATGTCAAGGTTGTTAATAAACCTTTCAAAGTAATTCTGTTTTGGAATTAGTTTCAGTAATGCAACATTGAATATAACTGTTGCCTTGAGTGTTCCTCAATTACAAGCCTTTGTTAAAATGGGGTTGCAGGTATTTTGCTGCATTGATTTATGTGGCAAGTACTGGAAGGTTTTTTATTTAAAAAAAACATTAGATTTTGTTTATGGAAATCTGAACACCTTTTTGATTGCTTTCCTCATATTCAAGTTGTTAAAGTATGTATCAGAAAATTCATGAAAGATTCTGACTGTAGTACCACGGTATTCCCATGAAGGGCCTAAGCAATAAAGACCGAATGTAATAGAACCGACTGCTCGCCTATCTGCTCTGTTTGTCATGTGGTCAAACACAACTGTTCAAGAATTAAACCAATTAAAAGATTTGCCAACAGGGACAATTAGTTGTCTTGTTTTGTATATTCAAACTCAAAACTCAATGAGCACAGGTCTTCATTGCTTAGGCCTGTCCTTGTAATAACCCCGCTATTTTAGTTAGAATTGTATGGCTCGATTTCCCAGAGGTTAATTAAACGATAAAAATAACCAGATGACTGTTTCAAAGTATATTATTCACACTTTATGAATTAAAAGATGTTTACATTTCCATACGCAAACTTCTATGGCTTTAAAAACTCAAACCACCATGGTACCATTTTCTTGCTCCCATAGAAATGGTCATTTTTTTGGTGTGTCAATGCCCTTCTTATCTGATCAGGGACTATCTCCTCTTATCCCGAGTGCTGTGGGGTGGGTGGCGGAGCCCCCCCCCCCCCCTCCAAATCAGAGGGAAGCTATGAGCAGTGAGAAAAGCATGGGTCCGGGCACGTCATCCCATAACCATCTGGATAGGAAAAAGCGAGCGAGTTAAGGAATGTTTGGGGAAAAAGGAAGAAGTTGAGAAGGATGAGTCATCCCCATATAGTTGACGTGGTTATTTTTTTCTAGTTCTTCCATAAATCCTGCTTTTAATGAAACGGCGTCAATGATTTTATTTCCTTTTCTTACGGGAAATAAGAAGTGGACATAAACCGGTTTCCAAAAAGGCTTACTCTTCATAAAACCAGATTCCAATTTAGATGATGGCAAGTTAGGAGGCTAAACAAATACGATTTAAATACAAACCGTAAACACTGGAACCAAAGCGTAGGGGTCAGGCCAGCAGAGTCAAGAGAGCAATGGCATAAGGCGTCATCCATAGATGTTCAGCTGTAGAGCTAATGGACCACTTTTGACCGAAGACCTTGGAAGGGCCTGTGTGCCTCAGCCCATGAGATTAGTCAACATCCTTTATCATTTTTCGTTGTCGATCCAAAAAAAGACATAACAAAGACAAAAGAAAGACATAACAAAGTCATATCGTGTTGGTGTCTCCCATTGGAGCTGCTCTTACTGTAATCTCTCAAGCAGAGTTGAGTCAACACATTAGATTTGGCAATGCAACAACCAGTATTTTCTACTTGGCACACAATGTGCATTTTAAATCATTTCGGGGTAAATTGTGTCATTTGTCAGTTATTTGCCTGCCAGCTGCACTGTTTATGTGCCGTTTCTGAAACGGTTGTTAACTAAACACACAATAAGTGAAGCAAAAGAATGAGTTTTAGCTTTTAGAGATGATGAGCAAGAGAATGTGTTTAACATTTCTCTGTCTCTCCCTCCGTCTCTCTCACTCCACCAATCTCCGTATTTGGCAGCGATAGCAGAACAAGCAAGATTATGATTTATGATTCGCTGAACTGCTCACCCCAATCCATGCTTCTACTCTAATCTCTTAATATGTCATCTGTCATTCTGAAAATGGCTCACTACGAGGTTCTTACGATGTTCGGTTTCACCATTTAATTAGCATTGGCTTGTTCTTTTTTTCCTTCTAAGCATTTCCTTTTCCCAAGGTATCTTGAGAGAAATGCAACACTACAAATGTGCTTCTGCAAATGAACATCTGGAAAACTGGATGGTCTATTGTGTTTCTCCTTTTTGCAAAAAGCTCGTGAATTTGTGGGTGATTATGCTTCAACGGAAACATACAGCATCAACAGTTGTTTTAATAGGCTTAGACGAGGCATCCGAATGTGCACCAAAGGTGCATTGTGTGAAGTTGCCTCTGTTGTAAAAACCTAGCGTCGGATATATCCTATTAATCCTGAGATCCTTATTATTTGTCTTAAGTCTCCCCTTGCGGTATAAATAGTTTGTCCGACACAATGCTTGTTGACCGCACGGATCTAAACAAGCGGTACTCACACAAAAGGCTGTATTCAAATTCCATTATTCCCTTTAGCCCTCTAGCTTTTACACTAAGCCTGGTTAACGGGCCTGTTAGGCCGGCGATAATGTAAATGGATGATGTGTGAGCGTGAACTACACCCTGGGATAAACAACGGCTTGTGTTGAGGGCTGTGGATGGCCACAGAAAGTATGGGGCAGAAATTAACACTGAGGCTATCAATCGGCTTACACGTTCATTGTAGATATTTAAACTTCTTATTTACACTGCCCCAAGTCCTCAGGCTCTCGCCAGCATGTGGTTTAAATTAATAAGCTAATGCTACCTGTGGGCATGTTGTTTTTCTTCAGAGAGCGACCTAGGCCTGTCAACTCACGGCAGTGCGTTCAGGCACGTAGCACAGTCACCCCTCCCTCACCCCTTTCTCCCCTCCTGTCTCCACATTAGGGAGTCTCGTAAATGAATGTGTGTGTGTGTGTGTGATACAAAAGACCTTGACCTCACCAGGATGGACATTGTCAAATATCCCCATCATGACAAAGGCTAGGCTATTTGCTGCTGTTGTTGTTTAGAAATAGCTGCAACCATACCCATCTGCTATAACAGAGATCAATCCTTGTCGTTCTCGGAATTCACAGGCTCCTCATAAAATGCACAGCAGATACCGGATAGAAGCGGTTCAGAAATTGACCGATGGCTCCCATGTAGTCAATTTGTATCCATCTATGCTTATGGAAGTACTGCATTCTTGTCCATAGGAATGCGTTCTCAGGTCTGTATGTCTTGCAGTGTGTACGCTTTAATGGTTTGTGGTGCGCGTGTGTGTTCGTGCACGCTCCCCTCATACCGGTGGCTCCTGAAAGTGAACCATCATTTCCCAGAAGGTCTCTGGTCTCTTTCCCCCCCACTTCTCAATTGATTGCCTTCTCATTTTTCACTGTCAGGGTTTATAGAGAGGGAGGGAGGCTGGGCCGGGCTGAGTTTGGAGGGGGAGCGGTCGCGGAGAGCATCACCATCAATCCTCTAATCCCATCACTCATCGGTTCCCAGCAGCAGCAGCAGTCCAGTGGCTAGCTCCACGCTAGCCTGCTTAGTGCAAGGGATTGCCCCCCCCACCCCCCCCTCCTCTCATTGGACTCTGCAGGTGACCTGATGCTCTCGGGAATGAACGCTCGTAAAACTCAGATTAGAAACTAGACGGAGGTCTGTTCCTCGGCTTAGTTCAAACCCTTTTATACTTTGTTTTGTCGTCTGTTTGTGAACAGTGACTTCCTGATTTTGTATGTTCGAGGTCAAATGGCTGCCCTCGAGTAACCGTTTGTTAATTCATATGAATTTGACCATTCAATCATTTGTAACATTCCGTCAGATGAATACAGCAGGTACAGATGGTTTCAGGTCGGCTGCTGGTTTTCTTTCCATTTTTATTGACACACACAAGAATACGAAAACGCTCACTAGAGCTGAATGAGTTGCCTGAGCAGTCCTCAGTTTTGGGTCCTTTTACAGGAAAGAAATTATTTTGCTTTTTGGCACCGACATCTGCCGAGTGACTGCGGCCATAGCCATTAAAAGTGTGTGTGTGTGTGTGCGCTCCTGTCCAATAATCTGCCAGAGCATGTAAAGGACGCAGTCCACCAATGCCGCTTGTGTTTTGCCTGACTTTCCTCCGTCGTCCTGTGATCCTGTTCTGACAGGATGATGTATGGGTAGTCCTTGGCACCGTGCACAGGTGATGTATTCTTCTTGGAATGCCAAGAGTGCGGGACAAGAGATAGAGGGGGATGCAGCGACGGCGTGCGAGATGGTGTGTGGACCACACAGACCCATTGACTCCTTGACAGATTAGAGACAGAAGAGACTAAACTCATGGTGCTAAATACGAGTGAGCTGTACTCAAATGGAGTGACCCCCACAGCAAGGTGGGGAGAAAAATGTGTCTTAATTTTTTTTTCCAGAGCATAACGATGGAACAAATGGTTGGTCACCTATTCCTTCACACACTGGATATGCATGTTATTTCACTTCAGAGCAAATCACATCTTATGATGAAACAAATACAGACCATTTTCCCCAGTACCTCAAGCCTTTTTCAGTCCTTAGATTTAGTGAGAAGGTAATTCACTCCTTACATTGAAGGTTAGTAAGCAAATTCCTCCATTCAGACTCTGTAAGGATGAGCCTGCAACCATTTTAGTGTTAAAGCTTCAGACAGATACATTTTTGTTGCAATTGTGATCAAATAAAAAAGGCATTCTGCAGCCGTGGTTTTACAAGGCCTCATTAAAATAAAAAAAGAACCTATTTGTGTGACCAGGCAATCGAGGACCATTACCCCAGCCGGTCTATTATAGCGCAGGCTAAATGGTCATTCGAAATGACTTGGAGGGGCGGGGGAGGGGGGTGGGGGGGGTGTTGCAGATGCAGACGTTCACATGCAGAACTAAGCCACACTGTACACGACCATGCTGAGCAAATCCCTGTGACTTCCTAATCCCCGGGGCCACTGCGGTTGCAGGGGGACTGGCTGGTCTCAACATTAGTCATGTTGACGCGTAGAGCTGCAGCCAGGCTATTCGGGAGCCTGTAGTTTATGTCCTTAAAAATGAGTCCGCCCCCTCCCTCCACTTTGTGATTGTATTTTTTTGGGAGGGGGAGGGATTTTGACTGAGTACGATATTAATCAGCCTTAGTACATCGGCTAATCCGTTGACTTTTAGGGGGACAGAGTTTATTTGGACCCAGTCGGGACTTGGAAGGCGGTTTTGTACCGTGCCACTGGATCCGTTAGCTGGACGGCTGGAGACAAAAGCGGCAGTGTAGTGCTCAACCCAAGCCGGGCTGTAACATTACCTGCTGCCACAGTGTTGCTTGGCTGGGTAGTGACTTGTGATCATCTGATAACACCGGCGCATTAGCACACACACACACCTAGCGCCCTTAGCACACACACATCTGTGCACTAGCACGCACACCAGCACTTGCGCACTAGCACGCACTAGCGCGTGCGCTACATACACACACCTGCTATCCTCTCACTGTCCACCATTGTGCCAGCTGATGAACAAAGCTGGGTCCCTGGCCCTGCTTCATTATCTGTGATGAATCATGGAAAGCTGTAGACCTGGGTGTGTTCTGATGTGTGTGTGTGTGTGTGTGTGGTTTGTTTGCACCGACTTGAGTGACCAGATCAGACAAAGAAAGGAGCCGTGGACTCTTAACGCATATTAGAGTATTTGAACCGGAGGATAACAAAGCACTTTGTTTGTATAGTACCTTCCTCACAAGGTTACCTTCATTTTAATTCAGTGCTTCGGTACCCCTGCATTATGCCTGCAAAGAGGAAAGTGTTCACCCCTCTGCTGAGAACACGTGACTTCCACATGTGAGGGCATAACCAGAGGGCGAGGCAGGAAGTGTTTTTTGATAGGTCACACTGTTCAGGGCTAATTACCTGCGCTGGGTCTGCCGCGTCACACGCTGTGAAAACCATTAGCAGCCCTGGGTCTTGGTGGGGTTCTGTGGGGGTTTCGTCCAATAGGCTGCAGAGGGACGATGGTATCGGCGACAAATATAGTCATGGTATGCTCGATGTTTTAGATCAGGTATGCCCCCGTTTCTGCATTCAAGGAGGTAGTTCCAGTGAGTTAACAAGTCGTGGTGATACGACATGGTAAGTAGGTACCATGTAGTACCTACTAGTGGTTCACAATGGTCCGCCAGCTTGGGGACAAGCTAATTCTGCAGCATTTTCCTCTTTGTTTCTAATTGGGTAAATCGTGCGGCACTGTGTTATTGATGAGTGTTATTTCGTTCCGAGATTGTGATAGGATTATTTA
Organism: Melanogrammus aeglefinus; assembly: GCA_900291075.1. Taxonomy (NCBI): domain Eukaryota; kingdom Metazoa; phylum Chordata; class Actinopteri; order Gadiformes; family Gadidae; genus Melanogrammus; species Melanogrammus aeglefinus. The sequence goes on from OLKM01000718.1 coordinate 168,394, forward strand.
TTCGAATGCATTGTAGACGACAATAACCAGCAGCAGACATTCATTACACTTGCCCCTCTATGGTGGGACTGCTCTTGAAAGCGAAGGTTTTCTTGTACTAGAGCCGGTAGCAGAACAGAATGAGGTGAATCCTAACGCTTTAAAGACGCCTAATAAGTAACGCCTGGGGAAGTGATGCCTTTCACACCATGGAGAGGTGAGGTGCGAGGGTAGGAAACACACTGGGATGAGCGAGACAAACTGGAAGGTTTTCATTGGATGAACTGGGGGGGAAAAGGGGAGTTGCTGAGCTAAAGGCTTCTGTGTCTTTTTGATGTATTTATAGAGGGGAGGCAGAGGAAGGTGATGAGACGCAACCGAATGGAAACGATGACAAACATAGCAGCCACCCCCCTCCACCCCGCGTTTTAACCATCTGTTACTTACCCATCGACTGCCAAAGATATGCAGGACTCTCAATACAACCTATTTGCTGGTGGATTGGCATACAATTAATATTTCTGCTCTTAAATGCATTTATATATTTCCTTACTGCTACTACTACCCGTGTTGTCTATTTGCTACCCACATGTTGGGATTGAATAGAGGCTTCAGATTATCGGTCTTTTCTGGAGCACATTTGGTACTGCTTTTTTAAATACAGCGCACAATGCATTTAGAAGTCATTGCTATTGTGTGTTGCAAAGCATAGCTCCTATGTTGCTATTCTACGTGACCCCAGCCAGCACATTCTGCCTGAGATTTGGAAGAGAATTTTTCATGCAGTACTAGGTCGCCCCCAATTCATCTCTACTTTCCTCTATCCATGCCATCACTTTAGGGATTGATCTCAGACAAGTGAATACCCAGAGTGTGGGTGAATCCTTCAAACAGAACTATTAAAGACCAAACTATCGAACCTTAAAGGAGATCTATTATACCACCAGGTGTGAGTGTGATTAGCCTTACAAGCCATTTCGAAAATCTGCCCCATATGACTAGTGGGCGTGTCCACCTAGATGTGTGCTGGATAGATCAGTCTACCAGCCTACCCAGTGGACTGAAGTGAACGTTGCTCATCTATCCAGCACAGATCTAGGTGGCCATGCCCACTAGTGATGTCATATCGGGGCATCTTTTCGAAATGGCTTGTAAGGCTAATCACACTCACAACTGGTGGTATAATATGTCTCCTTTAATGTAACGCTAGGGGTTAAAAGATGCATATTGATGTTGTGGGGTTGGTCTGGACGGGGCAGAAGTGAGACATTTAAGAAAAGCCGGCGTGTTTGAGAGGTGGTGGATGTTGTTTTTAAAATGATTTATGCCGGTATGTGTTGCGTTAATGGGTCTGCCTCCGAGCATTGTGCGTCTTAGGTTGGAAAGAATATATTTTCTGCCATGTCTCTCCAGGGGGAAATCCAATAACTTAAGCACATAGACTGAACGGCTCAACCCACTGCACCACACTTTGGTGCTTTACAGTAATGGAAAGCTACTAGCCTGTGTGTTGATATCCCTACTTTGCCCAGACTGGCTACCTTGGCACCAGATGAGATGCATTGAAATTGAGGGTGTTTACATTTGATGTGTGCTGTCGCAAACCAGCCTAGTGCTTCTAGTCAAGTATTTTCTAATTGTTTTTTTGACGCCCACTTTACCCGTCTATTTCCTCGGCATTGTGTGTTGTCATCTTTTGTCAGTTTGTCTCTCTCGCTCTCAAGTCCATTCAAGAATCTTTGCCCCGAGGTCATCGGATTCATCGTCTTTTGCTACTTCAAAGACTCAAAAGAAAAACAGACGTACTAGTGAAACTCAAATATAACTCTTTCCTCCATACGTTTTATTCACCTTTTTTTTTTTTATCAAACCTGCACTTTCTCAGCTGGTGTTACGCAGCTTTTGGTTGGGATATATCATTATCATTATTATATTCTCAAAATTATGCTATGTTGGCAGGATTTTAAATCGACAAAAGAAACAAGTAGAAGGCTTTCTTTCCCGACAAAGCATTCAAACGAGAAGACCTGCTTCTCTTTGGCACATTTGCTAATGTGTTAATGTCTGTAATGTCATAACCCCCCTCAATGCCACAAACAGATGCACAACCCCACGCCCCACCCCTGAAATACTCATTCTGACCTCCTTGGGCTACATTCTCCCCGCAGTCTCCTCTGTTAGGACTGTCACATGTGCACACACACGCACGCACGCACACAGATGTACACTCATGCACACAATTTAAGTGTAATAGTTAACAGCCACCAAAATACTCTGCTTGTAAGCCAGCTCTACCTCTTATTTCACCAACTACTTCACGCTCAGTAATGAGTCACATGCAACACGTAGTGTGTGCATACACATAGACCTTCTCTAACATATTGCCGACTTTAAGTATAATTGTCACCGCTTTTTTTCTCTAAGAGAGGTCAAATTAAGAGGGTGTATTTGTCGACGGTCAATGAGATTTAGTTAGCTTCTTGAAGGCCTGTGTTTAAAGCGTTTTGCGGTCTGTGTTAACAAACCTTTTGTTGCCCTGTTCAAAGGAGGTATTTAGGAGCACATGCTAAAAGCTTAGAAGCACAGTGGCTCAGGCTGCTTCCATTACTCATTTGTGGACTGAAGGACTGCCTAGGTCAAGGAAAGTCGACCGTAGCAATGGGACGTTCCTCCACCTGTCACAGCTTCTCCACAAAACGGGTTCCATTACCGTCATACAATCACGTTCATAAAAAGTGGCGTCTTCCCACATTGGTTCCGGATTAATCTAAGGTGTATGGTTCGTTGTGTCCCGCCACTTTGCTGTGACTGTGTGCATCTCTTATCTTCTCATTGTTGTGTTTTTATTATCCATTGCTCACCCCTCCAACCGACCGCACACAGTCAAGCGAGCAAACTCCCAAGCTGAGCCTGCAGCCTGGTCACATCCTGTCCCCCCAGCGGCCTCCATCTAAATCCCCTTCCCTGTCAGGGGGGATATTGGATGCGATCAGACGCAGCCTGCTTGGCCCATCTGATGTCCCTGCCGGAGCAAGCCCTGATTCTGAACAGAAAGAGGGACGTGCTCTACAGCACAGGCGGACTGTTTTTAATCGTTAGCTCCTCCTTGGAGCGTGCTGTTTGCCAAGAGCAGTCATCCTTCACCTCCCTACACAGGCATACATCCGATTTACACCCCGCATTAACAAACAACCCATTAATTTTACCTTCATTAATCTTCAACCTCGCTGGCATTAAAATGCTTCTTGATGGCTGGCAGACAGCGACACTACAGCTCCCATGCATTTAGAAGTCCATTACCTCCGTTTGGCGACAGGGACACCATACGTCTGACCACATTTGCTGTGGGGATGTCCGTAATGCATTACTGGACTGATTTGTTAACCCGCACCTGGCCATGATTTCTTGCTCCATTTCTTCAGCACACCACTCTCGTCCTGCCTTCAATCCTCCCTCCCTCCCTTCTTCAGTCTCTCCTATTGACATCCACTCTCTCACCGTGGCCCCTCCCCTCCTCCCCTCCCCTCCCCTCCTACCCTTTCTTCCTACCCTCCCTTCTTACCCTCCTACTCTCCCCACCTTCTCTCCCCACCTACTCTCCCCACCTACCCTCCCTTCCTACTCTCCCCTCCTACCCTCCCTTCCTACCCTCCTACTCTCCCCACCTACCCTCCCCTCCTACCCTCCCTTCCTACTCTCCCCACCTACTCTCCCCACCTACCCTCCCCTCCTCCCCTCCCCTCCTACTCTCCCCTCCTACCCTCCCTTCCTACCCTTCTGCCTTCCTACCCTCCTGCTTTCCTACTCTCCCTTCCTACTCTCCCTCCTACTCTCCCTTCTTCCTCTCCCGTCCCGCTCTCCCTCCCTACTCTCCCTTCCTGCTCTCCAGTCAAATCCCTCCATGTTGTTTTCTCTCGGCCCCTGTGTCTGGCCTGGGAACAGAGGCATTCCAGTGCCAGACTTATCTCCGGACCAGCCGCAGCATTGGCCGGGCAGCGGCTGGTCTTGAACCACTAGCAGGAAGCGATGCTACCGGTGGTTACACAACAGTCCCGTCCAGCTTGGGGACAGACTTGGATTAATCTGATTAATCTGCACAATATTCCTCTTTTGTTTCTAATATGGTACATTGTGTTGTTATGTGTTATTGATGAGAGTAATTTCATTCTGAGATTGTGATATGGTCATTTATTGAATGCAGTATAGACGTTGATAACAAGGAGCAGACATTCATTACACTTGCACCTCCTCGGCGGGGACTTTTAGCTCTTGAAAGCGATTGATCACGCTTGTAAAGCACAGAATATACACAGAATACACAGAAGCAGGACTGTGCCGCACCTGCCTTGGCCATTCATTATCATAAAGGCCTTTTCTGATTTTGGCAGTGCGTACTGCTAATGAGAATCAAGCAGGACCAGGGTCCGAGGCAAACGCGCAACCCTCCAGCCAGCCAATCGATAGTATTATAAGCTGCAAGAGTCCCCAGTGTCAACCAGTTTGACCCATCTCTGCGGTGATCAGACATCTTTATGATCCGGCATTTTACAGGCCAACTCCGGCATTCCGGTGCTAATGGCTGGTCCATTAACAGAAGTCATTTCATTATCTCCATCGCTGCCTTGTTTGTGGTTTACGGCGCACGGGGAACACTTCAAAGGATCCCCTCGTGGCAACCTCCCGATTATTACTGGTTGATGATTTACTAGGAAGAAAAAGACTGTTTTGCTTTTTGACTCGATTTACGGCCTTATTAGGCCTTTTTATGTTGACATTTGGCAGATGTGTTTGGAATATGTTTTAAGTGCTGTTCATATATTGTTTGAGGATGGGAGTACCGTGTGTGTGTGTGTGTGTGTGTGTGTGTGTGTGTGTGTGTGTGTGTGTGTGTGTGTGTGTGTGTGTGTGTGTTCATCCGATTTAAATCCAAGGCAGCCTTTTTAACTGAACGAGAAGGAAAAGTGATTGAGACCCGTGGAAAAGCCCTCGAAGCGCTCAGTAATTAGGTGAATTAACCCGGGGTCGTGCGGTGAGGTCGACCCCCTCTACTCGAGTCTGTCAATGTTTTATGAGGTCCCCCCTTTGAACTGGCTCGGCAAAGATGTGCGAAGGAATGGCCGCCCTCGGTCTGCGGGGAAAGGTCAGTGGAAACCAGAAGGTTTTGCCACTTAGATCATCCTCGCTGAGTCCACAAAAGACTCATTGAAAGTGAGATCCGCGGAAGGGGAGTTTGACTGAAAGTTTAGTTTAGTCTGACTAAATATGTCTTTTAGTCAAACTATTGTATGATTCTATAATGTTTGTTTGTTGAAGTTAATAACTTGAACAAACATCGAACATCAATAACTTGCCTAAAAGTTTATTTTTGTCAAACATTTCAACGGAAACATTGAAAGAAATTATGCAGTAGTCACGTCAGTGTTAAATACAAAGGCGAAAAGTTTGGCATGTAATTCGGAAAATGTCCATGTAAGCATTAAAAAGTCCTGAAATTGTCATCGGTCATGAGTCATCCTGACGCTGAATGAAGGGGGAAATGTCTTGTTTTTTCCCCGGGGAACATCGACATTTGGCCCCTGTTTATCGAGATGAGCTCTGAAGTCATTCGCTGCTGATTTTTTGTTTGACTTTTCCTCCATGGGAAACGTTTCCAGTGGGTGACCCACCCTGGGCCATTTCCATTATGGAAGACTTTGGACACGGTGCTAAAGGACAAGCTGGAACAATCGCTGAAATAAGATTTCTCCCGCCCGCCGGCCATCAAATCGGTTGCCAAAACCTTCTGAGCTGCTGGTTCATTCCCTGAATTGAACAGCCCCCACAACCACACCCTTTGCCTAGTCTGCTCTGTCTTTGTTAGACATTGGTATTTAATGAGAATCAGGCCCTCAGATGGAAATTTCAGACCATGCAATCAGCCTGAGTAAGCTTGGCCTACCGTTTCTTTCCCCACAGTGTTTATCAAGCCACCGCCAAAACGACACAATCGAGACATGGAAAGTCGCCATCAACTGATGCAACTGTCGAGTTATTTAAGTTGGATTAGCAACCTCAAAACGGCAGAGTACTAGTCGACGTGTAAAGGTCCCTCAAAAACAACGTTTGTTTATAACCCTCTATTTCTTATTTGACTTGTACGCATTGCACACACACGCTCAACACACACACTCCAGCGTCAAACAGCTTGCAGTAGGTGCCGTGTTTCAGAAACCATTTTAGTGAGATTAAAAAAAAAAACCTAAATCAGACCCCAATTTGTCAGTCTCAGAGTCCATGCGTACACTTTTGGCTAGCTCCCCCTCCTAGTGCATGTGATTCGGGTTCATTAGCCCATGTGTAGCATGGGACTTTCATTAGCCCAATTAACTGCCACTGGGCTTGATTGCCCGACATGTAGCGGTGGCCAATCGCTTTGTATAAAGATTCCCATTCGTATGCATGTGCAAAAACATGGCTCGCCTATCGACGATTTTTCTTTCCAGCTTCAGGACTTTATTTCTCTTGAGATATCTGCGTCTTTGCGGGACATGGAGGGATGAGAGAGATAATGGGTCAAATCATGTTGTTCCTTCTCCTCCTGCAGCCTGTGTGTTTATGGTAATGCCTTGCTCCCTCGGGGTGTCAGTGAGAGGGGCATGAGGAGGGGGGGGGGCAGTGAGAAAGAGGGGCTAGAGGTGTGTGGCACCATGAGAAGAGAAGCATGCTGTGCAGGGCACTTGTGTTTTAATATGTGCCTGTCAGCGAGAGGGTCTGGGGGGGTTCCGAGACCTGTAGACATCCTGTAGAATTGCGTGTGGCCCCAGACGCATAGTGCAAAGTTGTCAACTGCCACCACCCCCCGTGCACCCACATACTCCCCCATGCTCCCTACCACCCCCTCCCCCCTCACCCCACATGCTCTCTCATCGGGTGTCACTCACTGTTGCTTGGCTCCTTTGAGGTTGGAATTCCTTTGGCTCAAACTGGCCGTCCTGAAAGAGAGCCGCTGCCAATCAGTGCGGCTCCGACAGAGGAAGAGAGGAAGCGGTAAATGAGATATGAAGTCGTACGGGATTAGAGGGGGGAGAAGGACGATGCCAAAGCTGCCTTGCCTTGGTATCCTTTTTTTCCTCTTTTTTCTCTCCCCCCCCCCCCCCCCCCTCCCTCTGAAGTGATACCTATTTTTGTGGAGTCCTCTAATGTTGTTCATGACACTACCTGTGTGTGTGTGTGTGTGTGTGTGTGTGTGTGTGTGTGTGTGTGTGTGTGTGTGTGTGTGTGTGTGTGTGTGTGTGTGTGTGTGTGTGTGTGTGTGTGTGTGTGTGTCATAAATATCACAGATGCATTGCTGGAATAAGTTAAAACTTTTTGCTGACCTGAAAAATTTCTGGCTATTCGCAACCGCCAGAAAAAAAGCATCTGCGTTGAGTTGTTGGGGGTTTTGTTTTTCTGGTGTCGTATTATATATCCTTTCATTTCTTTTTCAAGAGACAATCCCTCTTGAGTGTGTTTGTGTCGTGGTATGATCTGTCACCGTTGGATCCTCGCTGTTGAATTGTAGATCAGGCGAGGGGCTACAACTATTGACACTTAGAACGCCTTCTTTACCCTGTCCCCTATGGAATGGATGTGTTTAATGTGTCAAAAGAGGCACGACACAAATATGTGAATGAATACATCCTGACAATCCTTATAATATCTCAGACCTGACCTGCCACAATAGTTTCACTTTGAGTACACTACATATCAACTTTTTCTTTCTTGCGGCAACAGTGTCAAAACAACTATCAAAGTCTTGTATAACTTTAGAACAGTAGATATAATTCTTTTTGATTATTTATTTTTCCATCGGACACAAGCCGAGTAGTCTCGTGATCGCTGGTTTCTCCTAACCCACAGTGACTGTTTGGTGGGCAAGTGTCAACACTGTGGTCCTGCTGATTGAAGCCTTGGCCCCAGTCTAAACCCCATTGAATGTGTTGTGCTTTCACCGCAGGCGTTCAGAGTAGCAGGAAGGAGCACTTGGACATGCACTTGCTTTTCACAATTTGAGTTGTTCAGGGAAATACACTTTTCGGCTGCATTTAACAAGACTACTCTCCTTGATCTAACTTCCTTTGAACTTGCCCCCTTAATACCTTAGTACTAAAACACTAGGCTTAAGCTATATATACAAGCTATACCTCTTTTTATGGTTGATGCTTACTTTAAGTGCTTGTGTATTCTGAATAATACTTTATTGCCCAAAGTCCTAGTCCTGCTATTACTAAATGTCCAAGCTTGATTGTACTCTTTGCCTTCTCCTTCAACCTCCTACTTCACCAGAGCACACTGCCTACTGCCTAGTGTTGAACACGACATAAAGCTAATCTCCTCCTAATCTTATCTAGCAGTTGACTCACTGCCCTTTCACTGTCATGTAAAAGCATTTCCTCTTCCACACTCAAACCCCACACTGTGGTTTGATTGACTCGCCGACCACTAGCGTTTTGCTCCCTCTCCCTCTCTCTCTCCCCGTCTCTCTCTCCCTCGCTGTGTCTCTCCCTCGCTCTGTCTCTCTCTCGCTCTCTCTCCCTCTCTATCTCCTACCGCCTGTCTCTCCGTCTCTCTCCCCCTCCCTCAGACGGGGGCAGACTTGTATGTCACATTAAACATTTAAGGTTGTCTCAGAGTATACTAAGTGCTCGTCGGCTAATGCGTCGGCACCCGATGACTCGCCCGGGCGACCTCGCGGCCATGTGCTCCCATAAAAGTGAGCGACGACGGCCAGACGTCGGTTTGTTTTTGCCACCGAAGCTTTCGGGAGGATTCGCCTCCTTAGCCGTGAGCTTGTGCTCCGCAGCCAACTGCCAGCCCACAGTCTTCCCACGGCGGCCATCTGGACCAGCGCTGAGGTATGTGTGGAGGCGAACATCTGGTCCGCTCGGCCTCCCACTGGCAGGGCTCTGTCATGCGATGGAGGGCCACTGTCTCACGTACGGACCTATACTTTGAGATCGTAATGGCACCCGGGTACAACGGCCACTTTTATAATGTGCTCAGCCCGCACAAACACAAATACACAATAACGAATACACAAACACGAATTCACATGAACACACAAACGAAAAAAAAACACAAACACACACACACACACACACACACACACACACACACACACACACACACACACCTCTATACTAGGTCACCGTAATGGCACCCGGGTACAAACTTTTATAATATGCTTAGCTCATACAAACACACAAACCCAAATACACAAATAACGAACATGAATACACACATACACACAAACGTGTGCACACAAACACGAACACACCCGAACGCGCGCACACACACACGCACACGACACACTGGATTATTCACCCGGTTCTGCATGACGATAGGCTGTCACGACCACTTGAGTCAGATGGCGATGATGTAATGGACGCGCTGATGGCTGCGGAGACGGCCTTTTAGTGGGAGTGTGTGCTTAAAGCGCTGTGATAACAGCGACCTCGCCCTAAGCCCGCCCCTCTGTACAGCGTTTGATGAGTGGGCCTTTTGTGTAGATGTGTGTCCGGGATTACTATAATAGGTTGTTTAACGTTACGTGACAGCTTTGAGGCCATGTGTCGCCCTGAGTCGTCCCTGACATTACCTGAGTGGCTGTGTTCCTTGACTGGATTGGTTGTTATTGGTTTCTGGCTGTGATTCAGGAATCACTTAAGATAAACGTAGGTTTCAAAGCTTTACATTCTATCTTTTTATGTGTGTCCCATGCAATGTGTCAGCCATTATTTTCGTTTCAGAGAAGAGCAAATTACATCCGTCCACAGCAAAACCTTATTTTGTATTGTTTTTGTCGCACAGTTCCTCGGTATAAAATAATAAAGGCACCCGCCAAATGACGGGCTCGCGTTTGAACGGGTCAGAAAGTGACAGCGGATTGAAGTGACAACGGTGAATCACAGCAGAGGAGGTTCTGAAATTGACATTTTTGTCCACCCCTTCAGTATTCTGGTGATAACAAGAAAAGACAATCAGAGATCTAGCCACCGAGCAAATGTCTGGGGATCTCTAAATGCAAGTTTTGTTTGTTTGAACAGCAGCTAGCAGATCTATGCCGCCTCTTACATTTTACCGGAATTGACGCCTTACTGAAAATCTCCTCCCTAGTAAAACAAACTCGAGATACGGCAAATCAGTGTCACATAGATGGGGCTTTAGAAAACATCCCAAAATGGCTTTCAAGAGCCACGTGGAATGATTTGATTGTTTCTCTGAAGGTATTTTTGAATTTGCGCTCAGTCCACAAGATTGGTGACATTAAGATTAACAGAGACTTTTCTTTCAGTATTTTCAACGGCGGAAGAGAGTTGTTGGTACGACTCCTGCATCTCACTGTCCCAGTGTGAAGGGCCGTACTAAAGACTTGTGAGGGTGGCAGGGTTTTCTAACTTCTAATTGTTTCCGCTGAAATTAAACAAGGAGATCTTTGAGCTTGTCCTCAGTCTGACTTGAGAGTGGCCGTTTTGCAGTGTTTGCAGTCTGCTGGGTGGGTTCTTGGGGTTTTCCAATGCTGATTTGATTCTGAGGATGCAGGTCATTACATGGTGACTTGTTTAACACAATCATGATTGACCATAGGTAGAAAGTTGTATATTAGACTCTTGTTGATAATTCTTCTGCAAAGCCATATTTTGGAAAAAAAGCAAGATATGTAGATGAAGGGAAGGCAGTTTAAGAAAGAACCAATTAGTCTAGTTTTCTCGGAGTGTTGAACTTTCATTTGTTAAATCTCTGGTGTGAGTTACATTAACCAACATACATGCATCTCCTGATCCTCCGAAGCATACTGAACAAACGCAAAACAAAAATACACTCAGGATTGATCCTTAAAGCCTGTACAAGTCCCTTGATACATTTCAACCAGTCTACCCAGCCTGTTTCCTCTATACCTGTGCTTTCACTCCTCAAGAGACCACAGCAGCCTTCCTCAGTATTAACCTGACCCCCTGACCCCCCCCCCCCCCCCCCTCCCCCACCACTCAATTTTACCCACAGTGCCTCAATTGGTAGGCTACCTCTCAGGCACTGAGAGCTGAGCTGGGGATACTCATGGCCACTTAGTATGGACCACATCAGGTGATTCTCGGGGCCAGAGATGGAGGTTATTACCTTGGTCACTTAACTGCGAGGAATTAGGCTTTGGCATGTGTGTGTGTGTGTGTGTGTGTGTGTGTGTGTGTGTGCGTGTTCATCTTAGCGTGTGTGTTCATCTTAGTGAGTGTGTATTTGTGTATGCTCGCTCAGCATGCATTTGTAATTACATACGCTGCATTTTTGTGTATTTGAGAGGTGGAGGGCCCTTTCTCCCCAGTCGCGGTGGTCGAGTTATCGTGAACAGAGGTGCGGGGAAGGGAACTGGGTTTGAGAAGCACTGAATTATGAGTAGACTCCAGCAGGCTGTAGGTCTGCATCACAAACACAGGGTCGTTCGTAGAAAACTTGCAGTGTCGCTTCTGGTCAAAACAAGAGACGGTGAGGCAGTGAGATACTTAAATCAGTGCATGACTCCTTTGTTTACTTTGGTTGCCTAGCAGAAGCTATATGCATATTCTGCCGATGTATTAATTGGCAGAATATGATTTGAAATATGTTGTGTATGATAAAAAATAAATGCCTATGAATATATTGGCCCTGTTCAGTCAAGTCTATATGCATGGAGGGTGATATATCCACAAGCAAATTCCTCAATGTCGGCAGGCCTCAAGCAAGATGCCTCGGGACCTTCAGATTACTAGCACAGAACTCGCTACTCGCTCACACACACATTTACATCAGAATTTGACTATCATCCGGACGTGCCCACAACTCCGTATCTGCATGCTTTGCACTTTGCAGCTATAAGTCAAACATTGATGCATAAAATATACACGCATGCCGCATTCCTAGCCACCAATTCGTACACACACACACAAACGCACCCACCCCCCCCGGTGGTGTGTGTCACTGTGGGATCCGTACACGGGGAGACGCATACACAGACTACTGTAGTGGTAACACAGGAGGAATTCCAAGCAGCTCCTTAATCCCACCGAGTGCTGACTGAGGCTTAGATTGGAAGGCCGGAGGGGCGAGGAGAGATGGGGAGATGCGCAGGTTAGAGAGTGCAAAGGGTTTAAAGCTGGCCAGCTGAGGAGGAGGAGAAGGAGGCGGCAAAGAGTGGTGAATTAAGCCTATGGAGTTTCTGTGGGTAGTAACCCTTTTTTTCAGGAGAAGCCATTTCTTCCTTCAGATACTGTTGGTTGTGGTGGAAGAGAAACTAATCAGCGTCTTCACAATGGGTTGACTGTTTTGTTGTGTGTGCGTACGTTGCTAATGGAGTGTTTGAGGGATGGATACATTTTAACGCGGCTCTGTAATGTAGGCGGTTATGTTGATGTATTTATGTGTCTGACAAAACAGACTTGAATAAAACAAATGTCTGGGGAAGGTCACTGTAGTTTGGGTGTGCGTGCGTGCGTGCGTGTGTGTGTGTCCCATCCATTCAAATTAGATACGCTATTTTGCAGACATAACGTGTCGGGCCATCTATGGACGGTGAGAACAATACTGTCTCTTAGATTGGATGCATGTCCTTTTGGGTTTTCCTTGAGAGAAGAAACATTTTTTGCGCTGACAAGGGTTGGAAAAAAAGAAAAACGGGTAATCGACATTAAAGCTGATGCCACAAACACTTACCGAAGCCGTTTTGCTCTGATTATAAAATCCCTCCTCCTTTGGCTGCCAAAAACATGGCATCTTAACCCAAAATCTGGTCTCTGCTGCACATTTGCCTCTAGATTTGGAAATTTCAAAGCTGCCATCTATTTCACCATTCCAATAAGCCCGTGCTCTATCACTGTATATTTCATGTTTTTATAACATTGGCGGTGGCTTCTGTTTGGACTTCTTTATTGATTGATTGTCTTTATTTCGAACATGCAAGCAAGTTTAAATAATTTTAAACAAGTTTAAATCTTAAAAATAAAAATAAAACAATAAAAAAAAAGACACTTTTTACATGCTCGAAAGGGGGTAGGAGGAAGTAAAAAACCTATCCTACCCCTTAACAATTCGATTTGTCTTGGATAGTTAGTATTATGTTATTAGCTTGTCAGTATGATACAAGGCTATAGTATTGCTTATACATGGATAATGAATAACTGTGTGAATATATACATATATATACATGCACACATACATACACACACATACACACATATATATATATATATATATATATATATATATATATATATATATATATATATATATATATATATATATATATATATATATATATATATATATATATATATATATACACATCGCACACAAGCACACATATACTATAAACAATTTATAGTACATTATAAATAGCTCTACATGTATAAATTACTCTGTATATAAATAATATAAATATGAATACAAATACCATGCATATTACAAAACTACAGTCTACATATGTCCATGTTACAGAGGCTTTTTTAAATTTCTGTACTTTGTTTTGGCTTTTCTGTAGTTCCACGCTTAACGTGTTATTGACCAGGGTAATGTACTTCCATGTTGCGGTCTATAGGCATATTCAACTATTTATGTTCGTTTGGCTAGGACAACACGGGCAGAGTTCATAAACAGCAATAACGACATCAAGGAAGCGACGCACACGCCAAGGACTTTCCATACTTTCCAAATAGAAACCATACACCAGACGTTTGTGACTAGGTCGACCTGTTTTCGCAAATGCTTATCTCTGCTTCCTCTTTCATGTTCCAGAATGCAAAAGCCCCGATAGGATTTATTAAAACCTTTATGTCACATGGTTAACTCCTGTTTAGGCCTTTGGGCTATTCCTCAATGCTGGCCGAAGTACTTACAGGGAAATGCAAAAGTCCCAATGTATGGGCGGCATGTGGCTCAGGAGCTGGAATGGGTTGGCCGGTAACCGGAAGGTTGCTAGTTCGATCCCCAGCTCTTCCCATTGTCAAGGTGTCCCTGAGCACGACACCTAACCCTTAATGCTTAATGAGCTGGCTGTCACCTTGCATGGTTGACACCGCTGTTGGTGTGTGAAATGAATGTGTCCGTGTATGAATGGTATGTTAAATTTATTGTACAGCACTTTGAGTTGCCACTGGTTAGAAAAACGCCATATAAATGCAGTCCATTTACTATTTACCATTTACTGTGCATGTTAATTCGTGCCATGGATGAACTCATGTGGTATGCTCCTAACCAGCGCATGTCTCCTCCTCCCCCCTGTAGATATGACTACCGAGAGATGCTGTACAACTCCACCTTCTGCCTGGTGCCACGGGGGCGACGGCTGGGCTCCTTCCGTTTCCTGGAGGCACTGCAGGTGGGTCTGGGAATTGTAGTTTTTTGGGGGGGATTTTGTAGTTCTTTTGTATGTCTTGCCCTAGCCCTGGAACGAGGCTTCCCTGCTCAGGTGTCACTTCATGTCTCTGAAGAGCCCCTTTTACCAGTGGGAGACGTTAACTTCACAATTTAACTGTTGTTTTTGGTATGCAAGACTCAATGATAATGGTTTGCATGAATATATTTTCACTTTTTGGTAATTAATAATTTCTGTTGGTACAGTACATTGATGTTCCAAAACAAATAAGGCTTGTAAAGTATATGCTCCAAGAGACGAAGGACCTCCTAGCTGGACATCCATCTCTAACCATGTTACTGAAGGCCCAAAGTTTTAGAACATGTTTCCCAGGTCTTCTTCTCCCTCCATGTTAACGACTTAATAGGATTTTGGCTGGCACAGGGTTCTCCTATAGCTCGGAGCGGAGAAGGAGTTCAATAAAGAATGTATACATGGGAAAATCAATTGACAGTGGGCTGCGATGACCGGACAATAAGACCATTAATCTGTTTTTTTTGATGGAAGAAGTGATTCCCGGTTGACCCCCCCCCCCCCACAGGACTGTTGTAATTATGCAGCCAGTGTTAATACAGCTGCTGCTGACTCAGTGTCTTACCCCAGCTGGCTTCTTCTGACTCACACATACGCGCACGCACACAGTCAAACAGACAAAGTCATATTCACACACATGCACACACACACAGTCACATACACACAGTCACATACACACACAGTGAGACACTCACAAACGCACACACATTCAGGCACGCACAGACAGACAGACAGACGGACACCTCCTCATCCCTCGGTTTGCTCACGGCTCCGTTTTCTCCCAGTTTTCATCTTCGTCCCTTCACCCCTGCTCCTCATCGTCCTCCTTCCCTCCTTCCCTCCTTCCTACCCCCCCCCCCCCCCCCCCCGAGTACAAATCCCCACTCCTGCTCTGTATCTGCCGTCCTGATTTTCTCCCCCGTCCATCAGCTGTTGGCCCCCCCACACCCCCGCTTTCATTCTCTGCTCTACTCTGCGTCTCCCAGTTTTTCCCCACACTTCAACGGAGAAGAATAGGAATCGCTCAGACAGCCTCAGATCCAACAATGTCCCGTTTTTAGAGGGAATCGTTTCACAGCGTTTGGGAGTTGGGGTGTGTGTGTGTGTGTGTGTGTGTGTGTGTGTGTGTGTGTGTGTGTGTGTGTGTGTGTGTGTGTGTGTGTGTGTGTGTGTGTGTGTGTGTGTGTGTGTGTGTGGCGTATTGTAGTTGTTGTTCTACCTGATTCACCAATATATGTTTTTCCCTTTTTCAGGTCATCAGCAAACCGCTACTCAACAGCCGTGCATGCTTGTTTTCACTTTCACCCAGCAAACTGTGTCACCTTTTTAAAGAGCAATTAACATTTAGTAGCACCCATTGCCACAGGGTGCACGTTTGCAAAGCGACATGGTGCGAAACCACACACGTACACTTTCTCTCACACACACCACACACACACACACACACACACACACACACACACACACACACACACACACACACACACACACACACACACACACACACATACAATGCGTGGGCTGTAAGTATTTTGTTAACTGGAAATGGCGTCTTTAAATACTTTTCCTGCCCCCGTCGTGAGTAGGTGACAGGTGACTGCAGCGTACAACAGGGCTCTGTGCTGTTGGGCAAGCCACTTGTATCGCTTTCAGTTCGAATTTACTGTATCCTTTCAATGGGTTGGGGTTCTGTTAAAGAGCCAGTGAACCAAAACGTTCATTTTTGGTTTCTTTAATATAATATAATTGTGTATGCATATTTTTGGAATAACCATGAACATGGTAATCTATGCCATTATGTCACTGTCACTAAAATAAGACCATATTTTAGATAAAACTGCATTAAAGTCCTATGTTTTTGTGTTTCCAAAGCACTACGTTAATTTTCCTCTTAAAATCAAATGTAGGTAACGGTCTTTTTGTGATGCTGTGGTCATCGGCGTCATGATGAAGGGATGAGGGTGTTTGTAGTTGTAGTTTGTACTTGTTTAACGCACAGTAGTGGGTGAATGCGGATGTGAGCTCCGTCTGGAAAGCGGTTGATTTTTATGAATACATCCGAGATAGGGTTCGGCTTACTGGACAAATATCGTAAAAACACTTGTCACTACGGTGTGCGTGGATGCATGGAGCTCCGTCTGAGCACCAGCTTATTTTGATCGGCTGAGTGAGGGTTGGCTTCGCAGTATAACGCCATGGTGTGTGGGGCATTTCATATATTACATGTCGCTCATTCACAACGACGGTACCAAAGAGAAATCACAAAGTCGCCGTAGGCTCGTAACGTGCCCCCCCCCCCCCCCTCCTTCCAAGAACTCTCCGACCCAAACAAGGCATTTCTTTTAATCTCAGTGTTCAAATTCCAGCAGAAACCGTTGGGGTTCACTGGCACGATATGTGTGTCAAGTACCGCATGGTTAACATATTAAGTAGCCCTTTATCAAGCCAAATCTTAAACCCATATTGGTGTAATTTCCATTTCCATTCCATTACTGTTGGCCATTTACAGGCCTATAAAACCCGGAATTACACCTACTGAGTAACGGGTGCAATTTGTTTTTCCCGAAAGCTCCATAAACACGATCTCCATCTCTGGCTGGGTGATCGGATAAGGTCGCACTAGTGTTGAGGCGCCGCGTGGATCAGTGTGATAAGGCCAGGAGCTTATTAGCGTTTTGCATTCGTGCCAAATTTGGTTATTGTGTTGTGTTGTAACTTGTGTGCTGCACTGCATTAATCCAGAGCGCGTGGCTCAATCTAACTGCAGCGACGTGCGTCAGCTAAACTGATCCAGAAAAGGGAGAAACTGGGAAAGTTGAGTTTACCAGCGCTGGACGAGTTTGCTTTCGCCGTTGGGCAGAGATGGTGAGCGAAAGTGGGAAGACGGCGTCGTCATTTTAGTTTATCGTCTTCTTCTGAATCCGAGTCCAACAGTAAGCAGGACGTTTGCTGGTTTCTGCTGGTCAAGTTGTTTCCAGACGCATGAAGATGCTTCATCGATTTGAAGCAAAATAAAACGAGGCCTCGTTCATCCTGATTTAAGCTCGTCTGCCATCGGCCTGACTTGGGAGACTACATACCGGCTGGTAACCCGACATTCACAGTCTCCTGCTCAACAATAAGAACATTTCATGTCTCCTCTCCTTTTGTGTGCGCTTGGGAACATGGGCCGGGTATAGAAATGATTGCTGTCTGGGAGCCGGCGTCCATGGCTGGAGGGATCAGGCTATGAGCAGAATGTGCCTTAGCTAGCGATACGGAGTGGATTAGACCATGACAGAACCACCATGGGGACTGTGTTTGGGTGGGCGGGCCCAGGGAAATCAGTTAATGGTACCCGGCTTAACAGATTACAGTGGACTTGCTGAATGGGGGGAAACTGCGACATGGGAACTGAATACTTGCATGCATGCAGCCGCCACATTGTTACACACGCTCAACCGCGCCCCAACACCTGATGTGTTTTCGCTGGAGGCGGGATCGCGCGCTAGTTTGGTTTACTATGGCCTAATGAGTTCCCAAACTCATTTTACTTGGCGGTTACTCCGACTTTTATGAATCCTTGTTGACCGGGCAGAGTCATTGTGGCGGCTGATCAACCAACATGGTGCTCTGGAAGGTGGCTGTGGCAGTGGATGGAAACACATTAAAAAGATCTGAACCTGTGGTCGTGGTCCTCCGATGGGAAACGGCCTTTCATACCTTCAGGCAAGGCTGCTTGTATTTACTGCATTATTGAGGGTGACAGAGAGGGAGAGAGAGAGGGAGAGAGAGAGGGAAGGAGAGAGTTTGGGGGTGGGGGAGGGAAGAGAGAGAAAAATCACCTCCAGGAAGTGTGACGGTCACTCCTTCACAATAAAATGCAGGAGATGGTGTTTACAATGGGAACAGATGGCGTCCTCATTAAACGGCGGCACGCCTCCGTGGTCGTATCACCGGCTGCAGGTGTCCTGGAACGGCACATTATGGGATGTTATTGATGATTTCGCACTTTATTGCTTGATAACCCCCCCCGCTGCTAGGACGGGGCGCGCCGCGCACACACTTGTCAGCGGGTTTGCGTCAAGCCGTAAGGAAGAGCTCCCGTTCTGATCAATGAGCGCTGCTACACTGCAAATAGACACATGCACTCCAAAAAGTACATCAGTTTGTGAGGCAATAAATTGAATAATGTGTAGATGAGTAGTTGTAGTTGGTAAACACTATGTTTATAGAAGGGCAATTAAAAAGACAACATTTGGAGGACGATTGCTTCTGGCATCGAAGCTTCGGGGGGAGTTCTCTTGGAAGTGGGCCAAAGGATACACCGGCCTGTTAAATGACTAAACATGTACTGTATCCACACTCCACTTGTGATGGATTCAACACCGCAATGCACTCAAAGTTGTTTATTCATCATCTCCTCTGTGCTCCACCAGGAAACCTGAGGCAGGGCGACGCAACGCTTTCACGCTCGGCTCCCAGCTAATGTGTGTGTGTGTGTGTGTGTGTTTGTGTGTGTGTGTGTGTGTGTGTGTGCGTGCGCTCTCCCTCTCTCCCCGTGCAGGCGGCGTGCGTCCCTGTGATGCTGAGTAACGGCTGGGAGCTGCCCTTCTCAGAGATCATCGACTGGAACACGGCGGCCGTGATCGGAGACGAGAGGCTGCTGCTGCAGGTACGAGAAAAGAGACGGAGACGACTAATGACGCCCCGTTGCCTGTATTATTGTAATGATGTCATTATTATACGAAATTGTATTTCATATTATAGACGTTGTTTTATTATTTTTGCGAAAGTGAATTGTGCTAGTTTCCTAGCATGGTATCTCACTCACATGTTTATAGATGGCTAGATAGTTGGATATATCTCTCGATGGTTTGGGCAAAGGGAGTCATGAAAGCAGCAAAATCACAATCCACACATGATAGACAAATAAACATTAGTCGACTATATTCATAAACCTATTTTCCTACTCAAGAAATCTCATAACTCCCCAAGTCTACCCTCCTTAAGTATTCTCTATATCACACGTTAATCCTGAAGGATTAAATACACACTGCTCTCTGTTCCCACCCACGTTTGTCGGCCAAGTTTAACATGACATTGATGTATCGGAGAAAGCCTTCAACGTAAACGCATCCTATGGCGGGTGCGTGAGCGCGCCAGGTCTGAACACACTCCACCTCGAGAGCCGCCCTGCTGGAATGTTGGAAAGGGTCCAGGCAGATGGCCATGGGTCATGTCTCGTTGCGTGCTCTTCCCGGTGTGTTTTTCTCCCTTCTATTCCTCCTGGGTCCTACTAACCGATGATCCCTTCTCCCCCCCCCCCCCCCCCCCCCCCAGATCCCGTCCACGGTGCGCTCCATCCACCAGGATAAGATCCTCTCGCTCAGGCAGCAGACACAGCTCCTCTGGGAGGCCTACTTCAACTCTGTGGAGAGGATAGTGCTCACCACGCTGGAGGTATGCACACGCAGGCACGCACGCGCACACACACACACACAGAGACAGGTGCAAGCATGCTCACACACGCGTGCAGACACATACACACACACTCGGGCAGACACGCACACACAAACGCACAAACCGTGTGCAGACACACACACACGCACACAGTGTGCAGACACGCGCGCACCACCCTCATACAAAGAACTCGGATGCATGAAGCGACGACAAGGACGGTATGATATGCACACGCACACGTATAGAATCCATCCTGGCTTTAGTACCAAAGCCCCTTTATCTGTCCTGGATCACCTTCATTAGCTGCTTGTCAATGAACGTGCGTTACAAGGGCGGCTCGTGTACGTGGCGCTGTTCCTCTAACCGCCAAGAGGCCGCCACCGCGCCGCGTGAAAGCTGAGAAGGAGGGTGT
Organism: Melanogrammus aeglefinus; assembly: GCA_900291075.1. Classification (NCBI taxonomy): domain Eukaryota; kingdom Metazoa; phylum Chordata; class Actinopteri; order Gadiformes; family Gadidae; genus Melanogrammus; species Melanogrammus aeglefinus. Next base: position 188,658 of record OLKM01000718.1, read on the forward strand.
TAAGTGGTGTACTCTACTGTAATAGCTTCCAGCCTGTCATATTTGTATTCTTCTTTCTCCGACTGTGGTTAGGCTATCAATCCCCGCCGGCGGTTTGTTGCTGTCACACTCTATTTTTGCTGTGTGTTGGACGCAGTGGTTGGCGCTCTGGGTTAGAGTTCCACAGGAAGGGGAGTGGAGGGGGGCGACTGGGTTTGGAGGAGGGGAACGGTTGACATTTCTGACGGTGGGTTTTCCACTTTATATAGGTTCATAAATTGTTAAATGTTGCATCGGCGAACGGGATGACTTCATTTTTAGGGGCCGCGCTTCACTTTGGGCTGCTTCACTGCCTGGTAAAGTTCTTTTTTTTTAAGTATGTTGACATTACGAAACAGAAAGCAGCACTACTGCAGCTACTGGTGACCACATGTGTACATCCACGTGGCAATGTTTGAACGTCAATTAAGTTTCACTTGCACACAACAGAGTCATCAAAGAGCTGTTGATACCAAAGGTGGATTGATACTGGATTCGCAGTGATCGCAGAGTATCTTAATCAACAGCCGCAACCGAATTCACAGTATCACACCCTGGTTTTTCATACCTTTTCTTTTTCTTGACACATTTATTACGGGCGAGCAGAGGTTTACTCAGCGGTCACTATTCATGGAGAGCTTTCCGAAGCCTATTCTCCCTGCAGAGAAGTCAGGGCAGCAGGATGCCATAGAGGCTGTCTGAGCATAACGGGACAAGGGGAGGGGGTGGGGAACGTTATACCCGAGGAGCTGCTCTTCGATCTGTTTACTCTGTCAGTATTGTGACCTTGTACCATGAGATAGGAGAGGGAGCCCGAGTAGGCATGGCAGTGTTATCCCCGTTCAAACTTTGGCCCATTTAGCAGGTGTCTCTCTCTCTCTGTCTCTCACTCTCTGTCTCTGTCTCTCTGTCTCTCTCTCTGTCTCTGTCTCTCTCTCTATCTGTCTCTCTCTGTCTCTGTCTCTGTCTCTGTCTCTCTCTCTCTGTCTCTCTCTCTCTGTCTCTGTCTCTCTCTCTGTCTCTGTCTCTCTCTCTTCTGTCTCTGTCTCTCTCTCGGTCTCTGTCTCTCTCTCGGTCTCTGTCTCTCTCTCGGTCTCTGTCTCTCTCTCGGTCTCTGTCTCTCTCTCGGTCTCTCTCTCTCTCTCGGTCTCTCTCTCTCTGGCTCTCTCTCTCTCTCTCTCTCTCTCTGCTCTCTCTCTCTCTCTCTCTCTCTGTCATTCTCTCTCTGTCTCTGTCTCACTCTCTTTGTGACTCTCTCAGTCTCTGTCTGTCTGTCTGTCTGTCTGTCTGTCTGTCTGTCTGTCTCTCTCTGTCTGTCTCTCTGTCTCTCTGTCTCTCTCTGTCTCTCTGTCTGTCTCTCTCTGTCTGTCTCTCTCTCTGTCTCTCTCTCGGTCTCTCTGTCTCGGTCTCTGTCTCTCTGTCTCGGTCTCTCTCCCGCTCTCCCTCTCCCTCCCCCTCTCCCCCCTCCCTCTCCCCTCCTCTCTCTCTCTCTCTCCGCGTCTCTCTCTCTCTCTCTCTCTCTCTCTCGCTCTCTCTCTCCTCTCTCTCTCTCTCTCTCTCTCTCTCTCTCTCTCTCTCTCTCTCTCTCTCTCTCTCTCTCTCTCTCTCTCTGCGCAATTTTTCAGTCTTCAAGTAAAGCAACACCTGAAGGTTTGCGCAGATTGGATTACGTCCCCTCATTATCAGGGCTTACATTACAATGGAAGCTTATCCCCTCCTCATAACTAGCTGGCCCCTGTGAGCGTGCTCCATATATTTGCGATTCCCTTTTAAGATGTCCAGAGGAATAGAGGTGTAATATACAGTGTTCCCCTCCCCCCTCACTCTATGTATGCTATTGATTGTTGAGCAGGTCTGGGACTCTGCCGGCAAGTGGCTAGCCCACTATGCTAGCCACTAGCCCACTATGCTAGCCGCTAGCCCAATGGGGCATTGGCTGTGGCGGTTGTAAACCTTCAATCTTATCAGGATTATTTTTAACATATGCTTCATCAAAGCTTTCATTGTCCGTTACACTAATGCAGAAATGTGTGTTGGTCATTTTTGTTGAGGCGCAATCTTTCTGTTTTTAAGGGATCGTTTTTCTGCTTTATTTTTAGTCCCAGTTTGTATGGTCTGCAATTTTGTACCATGTTTTTGTTTTTCTTACACTACATTGTACATAAATACAGCCGACAAACATGGCGATACAGGTTCCTTGACAATTAATGAATGGTGCATAGTTTCAGAGCTCGTTGCCATGGTGTCGTTACCTGTATACGGCCAGTGTGCCTCTGGTCTGAGAAAAGTGCACGGATAAACTACTTTGGAGGGAGTGGTTAGTGCAGTAGGGTGTGTGTGTTATTCTAGTTTTATGTACTTCTTGACCTGGATGACGTAGAAGTAGGTCTGACAGGGGTCTTTTGAAGTAGCAGGAAACAACGCTTTTATTGTATTTGTGTGCCAATGATTGGAACAAAAATTTGCCATACATCAGACATGCATTTTGTCGCTTTGATTTGGTGGCAGATCTACTGGTGCATACAAACTCCCTTATGCATATTTATATTTTTAGCTTCTCAATTGGTGCTGTACATTTGGAGGACGAGAACAGGCACAAATCGACTCGTTTGTCATTGTCAACATCCCAAAGGAAACCTTCAAATGAATTCTTTGTCCTCACAAAATAGTTGTCCACCGTATCATCGGCAAATGGGGTCTTTACCTTCCTCAGTTGCTTCCTTTGTCGTCCAGGAGCACATGTGAAGCAGTCGCGGATCATGTCCCGTGGCCTCGGTCACCAGGCTGTGTTCCCTTAATTTGTACATCAGCGTTAAACGGCAGCAAGAAAATGCTGGAGGCGCTGTATGTACTATCAGGGGTGTTCTGTGCGTTTGTTTTCTCTCTGTGGTTTCTTAACAATGAAGTGCCACGGCATGCTCACCGCTTGTGCTTCATTCCCAACACTGAACATTCCCAACATTTCCTATTTGTAAAAGTTAAAGACAAATACAGATTCCAACCACCATAATCGTGTATCCTCGCTTCACTGCAACAACCATTACCGATATGATGTGTCCAAATGGAGATTCTGCCGCCGAAGTGTATTTAGCGTGAATTGCGCCTGCCACAAATTTCAATCAAGGGACTGATTAACAGAGCACAAAAAAAATGTGGTGGGTGAATGAAAAATCTCTTTGGCAGAAAGGATTTGGACCAAATAATATGCTCGATTCACAGTGCAGACAGGAGAGACGGTTATTATGTTGTCCTTCAACGTTGGAATCGGAGGTATTGGGACCAACCGAGCCACACCAAACGTTTGAGGTCCTCTGAGGTTCTCTGAGAAGTGCCTGAATGCCTCTCTTCCCCTCCTGCCCTTCTCCAGATCATCCAGGACCGGGTGATGCGGCAGAGCTCCAGGAGTAACCTCATGTGGAACAGCCTTCCTGGGGGCCTCTTCGCCCTGCCTCAGTACTCCACCTACCTGGGGGACTTCCCTTTCTACTACGCCAAGCTCGGTCAGTGCTCTACAGACACACACACACACACACACACGCACGCGTCAACACACAGACAGGGACACACACACACACACAGCTAAACATGATTAGAAGGGGTATGCATTCCAATCTTTTTGTGAAACCAGTGTGACGGCAGCAAATTCCCTGACGCTGCCTTGTGAAGGAGATAAATTTAAGTGTGTGTATCTTGTAGCATTTGCATAAAGTCTTCAATAAGCAGGAATATCTTGTCACAGAGAGCCGCACAGAAAATCGGAGCGTGTTTTTGTACAAATTAGTGCGCTTGGGTTAATTGGGATACCTTGCATGTTGTTGACATCGGGGCTGTTGACAAACACCGTTGTAGCCTCATTAATACGCCAACAGATGTACTCGATGCAAGCCGCTTGTGTCAACAACCAGACAGGTTGCTTGGGTTAAGGTATGATGTGTTTGAACTGATCCTCCGCATCGCTTAATGGCTTGAACTGAATAACCAAATAAGCTGACAGCTGGCCTTGTGTGTTCATCACAGGGTCTTACAAAAAGATAATCAACGTTTGTAGATAAAACTGCGGTGGTGTAACCTCACAAACATGGGATGAAAACAGTCCTATCTATTTTGTGTTGTTGCTGGCTTGCTGAAAAATTGGTTATTTGCCTATCACTTTTTCCCTTCAATAATTTATTAAAAGAAGCAATCATCAAAGTGAAATGGCTTCAATCCTCATTATTATAAATGTTTTTTACCAAGGCAATTCCTTTCCTGTGTGTGTTTGTAGGTATCAAACCGTACCCCAAGTTCACAGCCATTATCCATGCCGTGACGCCACTCGTCTCCCAGTCCCAACCAATCATCAAACTCCTTGTAGCGGTGGCCAAATCCCAGTACTGTGCACAGGTAATCCCATAGCACTCCGGTATGAAGGAGGGTGTGTGTCTTTTTTTAATATCCAAGGGGAAGTGATATGTGGTGGTTGAAGGCTTATTTTCTCACTCTGTTGTCGAGTTTCTTTTTGTGCCAAGATGCTTTCGCACACTGCCGTTTGAGAAGTTTTGGGAAACTGCATGAGGAATCTAAATTGAGATCTCCTCGATTCAAGACTTTCATGATACATTGTCGCTGTCAGACACACACACACACACACACACACACACACACACACACACACACACACACACAACACTACTCCACTGCGTGCAGCAGTCGTTTACTCTCGACATGAGCACGCCACAATAGACACACGTTAGCACACACACCCCACAGCCCTGCCTATTGCTGTCTCCGCTGCGTGTAGCTGTCGTTTATCTCTGGATTGTGAGTCAGGTTTGAAAATAGACCTGCTGCTGTCACAGGAGCATGCTGTTTGCATCCTCTTCACAGGAGAGAGAGGTTTGGATCGTTTCATCATCGATTTTAGATCTTCCAACTCTCGGCAACGTGCGCTATACTTGGAACCATTTAACCAGTCAAAAGTTTGGCGTCTTATCAGGGGAAACATGTATATGGAGGGAGGACATCAGGCCTAATATTTCTCCTTTTCTATTTTACTTTGGATGAAATGTGTTTCACCTTCGTAGGGTTCCTTAGTCATTGCCCGCTCTGTTCCGCAGGTGATAGTGCTGTGGAACTGCGACAAGCCGCTTCCTGCAAAGCACTGCTGGCCTACCACCGCTGTCCCTCTCCTCGTGATAGAGGGGGAAAACAAGGTGAAAGAACACTATAGACACCAAGTCACTTCTCTCAAGTGTTGGCATGTGCCAGTGTTTTGTTCCTCATGGGGGGGGGTGATGATATTCCGATGCATGGCGTGTTGAGCACCCGTGTCTTGACGTTACAGGTGATGAGCAGCAGGTTCCTTCCCTATGACACCATACCCACCGACGCAGTCCTCAGTCTGGACGAAGACACGGTGCTCTCTACCACAGAGGTGAGGCTAGTTGAGGCGACTCGTCACCACATACACCCCCACTGCCGCCAGATCCCCATTGTAAATCACGGGGTACGCCTCTGATGAATGGCACTCAAGAGAGGGTATTTATTCATAGTCACATTTTATATTGGATTGGAGGAAAACGTTGGTGCTCCGTTCCACCACCCACAGCCCCCCCCCCCCCCCCTTCCCCGAGACCCCCATTCATCTCAATTATCCTAAAAGTTTTTCTTTAAAAGTTTCCTGCTCGGGTCCCTTGGTCTGACATCATTACCAGCTTTTCTTTTTTTAATTACACTTTTTGCCGTTTGCCATGGTGATTCCTTTCTAATCGCTATTCATTCAGGATCAGATTATTGCCTCAATGTTATATTCTCAATGCGCCTGTCCTTTCGGTCTGTCCAGGTGGACTTTGCGTTCACCGTGTGGCAAAGCTTTCCCGACCGACTCGTGGGCTACCCGGCCCGCAGCCACTTCTGGGACGGCAACAAAGAGCGCTGGGGCTACACGTCCAAGTGGACCAACGACTACTCCATGGTGCTCACTGGGGCCGCCATTTACCACAGGTACCCCCCCCAACCCTTGCAAGCCAAGCAATTTGTTTTTATTGTGAAATGTAGTGCCTTTCTGCCCTGGGGTGTTTTGCTTTGGTTTTAATGTATTCATTTCTTTGGCACAATCTTCCTACTTTTCTTAATTATTCTTTTTCATCCCATTTGGTTCTGCCCAATTGTCTTCTGCCCTTGTTGCCATGTTTTGTACAGTGGATCTCTAAACACATTCTGGACGTTCTCCACTCTCTCCCTATCCCCCGACACGGCGCTCCAGATACTACCACTACTTGTACACGACGTACCTTCCCGACAGCCTCAAGAGCATGGTGGATCAGATGTCCAACTGTGAGGACATCCTGATGAACTTCCTGGTGTCGGCCGTCACCAAGCTGCCTCCCATTAAGGTCACCCAGAAGAAACAGTACAAGGAGACCATGATGGGACAGGTGAGGCAGGAGTGCTAGCACCCTTGCCGGGAAACCGTCACGTTCTGCTGCAACAACCAAATTTGCGGCCTACAACATCAACTGTTTCAGCAGAAACGTTGATTGACGGAATTGTTCCGAATCGGTACAGTAGATAACGATAATCCTCAACCAATTAGATAATGGTCCAACTACTGTGAGACGAAGTTGATGTCGCAGGCCGCAATTTTTTTTTTTCTTATGAAACGTTACTCCCCAGTTGAAAAATACTGAATTTGATCCCCAATGTCTGCTACAGCCTATCAGACCTCCCTTTACACCCTTTTAATCAAAGCGTCTGCTAAATGACTAGACCGTTATAGTAATGTACTGACTTCAGCCCTATTCGTAGGGAGTATTTGCATGACTACTGATGCCTTCCCCTGACGTCTTTCAGACAAATTATGCACCCACCAAAGCATTTGGTGGGGGAAAAGTATAGAAAACATCAGTTTTGTTCGACAAAATGGAAATGTCTTCCTTGCTGCTGGGGCCTTAATAAATAACTCATGAATAATCACAATGGACTCTAAAAGGTCAGAATAACCACCGATGCGTTATTCATTTCCTTTGTCCCATTCTTCTTCACACGTCCTTTCTACTTCCCTCTCCCATACCCCATCCAATCTCTCCCTCTGACTTCAACACCAATTTCCTCCCCGACTCCTGTGTTCACCCCTCCACACCTCCATTTGCCAACCCTCTTCTCTTCTCCTCTCCCATCCGTCTCCCACATCTCCTCTGTTCCTTTTCTACCCTTTTCCCCTCTTTGCGTTCCATTCTCCCCATCCCTTTTCCTTTATCGTTCTTCAATCCTCTCACTGTTCCTCTTTCTGGTCTCTCTCTTATGTCCCTCCCACCGACTCAAGACGTCGCGGGCCTCTCGCTGGGCCGACCCGGACCACTTCGCCCAGCGTCAGACCTGCATGAACAAGTTTGCCAGCTGGTTTGGCAGCATGCCTCTGGTGCACTCCCAGATGCGGCTGGACCCAGTCCTCTTCAAGGACCAGGTGTCCATACTGCGCAAGAAGTACAAGGACATCGAGCGGCTATAACCCCACCCAAGCCCACTCCACCCCTGGGTAGAGGCGTGGGGGTATACGCAAGGAGATCCAGTGTTTTGGATGAAATGAGCGCAGAGGACGGTTGGATGGTATCTGTCGAGGCCCCCCCCCCATCTGGTTAATGCTACCCGCCTGCTCTCTCTCTCCTGTCGTGTCCTGCGGGGGTGTAAGATGGCATTGTGAACACTTTGAGGTCAGGGATGACGCTTGTTCAGACCAAGATGTTGTCCAGAAGGAGCATATGAGCTAACCCTCCAGGCCCACATGTTGATAGAGTCACAGACTACGAGACGATGGGCGGTTGGTCGTTTTTACAGGTAGTCCAGGTCACAATGTCTTCAAGGAAAGGTTGCGCGGTTGGATTTTATGGACCTTCAAGAGCAAGTTCTCAACACCTGCTAAGTAAATGCACAGACTCAAAGCAAAGACTTTTGGAGGCAGGATATCATTCACAGTAGCGACCACAACGAAGAGGATAGGCTTATTTTGGAAGAGTTTAGTTATTTTTGTAATATGGTGAAAGAACGACCGGTGTTATTCATTCTCTCTCTTGATCGTTCTCACTCTCTCTCAAACCCAATCCAGCATGGCGGGTGAAGGACAGGCCCCTTCCCTGACCCCCTGAGCAACAGAAATTAATCATGATTAACAAAGATTTTTCACAGTGCCTCAATATAAATCGAATTTCATTGGGATTTGGGAGTCCCGAATAGTGGACTATGAGAAAATGTGTAAATGAGCACCTTGATCTTGCTGCTTTTCAATGGTTTTTTTTGTTCTTGTTTTTTGCTTTTGTCCCCATTGTTGTTTTTTGCCCACTTTTCTTTCCCTAAGAGGAAATTGTTCAAACTCTATATAGGTATTCAAAATAACACTAACTTTTCTACTTTCTAATCCAAATGTCATTCATTCTCAACAGAATTCTCTCTTTGCAAACAAACACTAAATTAGTACATAATAAGCAGCAATTATATTCATCACTTTGATGAGCTCAAAGTAAGTACTTGATTATGTCAAGACGTTTGAGAGGTTCCACAGAAACATGCTATGAATTTGGTGGAAAATCTGTGAACGATGCCAGTTATTGCCCTACTTCTCACACAGACCCATGTTTAATAATTTAACCAAACTGCATCATGTCTTTCATTGTTTTAGTTCTTCATTATTTTTTTAAATAAATGGCAGTTTGAGGTTTAATGTTATACGGCTTCATGAACAGCCTGAAGTGTTACTTGAATGTGTTTTTAACCTGAAGATAAACGGAGGATTGCTTAAAATGCCTTGTTGTGTGAATGTGAGTTGTTGAGGAGCAAACCAGTAATCAGTTTTCTAAACCCTCCTACTCTCAGACAGTAGTAAGACTCACACCGGCTTTATGGATGTTAGTCAGGCGGTGACGACTTCTCAACTAACTGATTGAACAAGCAGAAATGTTAATATGCAATGCTAAAAGTTTTCCTAATTATGCAAAAAGGCCTAGTCTGATCATAAATTATCTTTCAAATTACAATTTTATTTGATTTTAATGTTTTGTTAATTTACTCACTATTGATGTATTAACATACTAAACAGTTGCTCTCAGAAAGTGTTTGGTTCAAACAATTTCACCAAAGTAACTTATATCCTGCAAATTCAATAAATTATTTGGGTACGATATTGTCCGGTACTGTTAATATGACACAAAGAATGTCAAATAGCTTGATAACATCTGAATATCATCATGGACTGCATCGCATCATTAATGTATGCCTGGTAATTTATTTTACGCAGAATCTAAGATTGAGCTCAGAGTAAAGGATTTTTCGTTTGTTTGTGTAGTCAACGTAGCTCAAGTCTATTCCTCCTGTGGTCTAGACATGTCATATCAAGTTGTTTATTTTTGTACTTTATTTTGACTTAACTGGAATGTGCTTCTATTTCTTTCCAACTTTTATTCTTTATTGAAGGGGTTGTTGTTCAATGAACTGCCAATGGATATTTTCGTAGGAAGCCTCCAATGAATTTGTGGCCAAACATCACCACAGTTCGTCTAATTTGTCTTTTACTTCATTCTTCTGGCCCCATAACCTACCATCCACCCCTTAACTTGTGCCAATTGATAATTTCTAGGGAGTTATTTATGAAATCGAAAAATATTGTGTGAGTGAACAGGAGTCGTTGTTAATTGAAAGAAAGTGTGTAGAGTGTATTGAGAGTTTGTATGGATGTGTGTGAAATTCCAGAAAACATCATGGTCACGTGAAACCAAATTGTTCTGTAGAAGTGATCCTGGTGCAATATGCGAAGGATACCAATTTAATTTGATCTCCACCCTATCTATCATTTCTATCTCATTTAGGATAGTGGCTGGTATTATCAATGTGCCTTTAAAGGAAAGACACTTTTGAGTTCTCGGCTTTGCGTAAGAACAAATCTGTTCTTTATTTTCTTCATTTTATTTTTTTCTTTCGTATCACTTTGAGTTGATGTCCAGTTACACATAACTGCACCCCTAGAAGTCATGTAACACTGGAATTCTATTAAGCTTTATCATTTACCACACATAAATGTGACTGACATTCCTGCATTCTCTGTCGTAGGAAACTTTTATAGGCATTGTAAGGCTCAAAAGCCCCCTCTGGTCTCCACAAGTATAGTAATATGAACGGTACCATTACACCCTTGTACGCTGTATCAGACATCATTTCATGGGGATTTTAACTTTGCCTGCTTCCTTCACTCTAACTACAGACCTAATTTTATAGATGGAAAGATAGAGGAAAAATCACTTTTTTAAACGGTTTTGATAAATAAAAACCAGATGAAATAAAACATTTGAAATAATCCACCTGTCTTTGTTTTTTCTGTTTTTACCCTTTAGTCAACCAACCACATTCTTAACATGTTCAATGATATTAATTCATAAGAAACTAATCACTGTTTTCATAAATCTGATGGAGTTGTTATTGGAGAAACTAAGACCAACAAAGTGACTGCAGTTGTAATATCCATCCTTGGTTGGGATGGCCAACATGACAATGCCAAGAGGGGGACATTTTAATTCAGTCAAATTAGTCTTATGTTTGATAGTCCTGCAGTGTTCACACTATATCTCTTCAGTGTTATATGCCTTTCTCAGGAAGCCTTTGCTTCTAAACTGCTTGCCATTTTTAGACTGACATATTCAACCACCTTCTTATTATGGAAATTAATTCAGCAATCGTGTCTGTATTTTGCACGTGTTTCCACCCACCTCCCAAACGCAAGGCTTGTTATTGACCCTTCAATTATCAACCACTGTGAACTTGAAGGAATGAGTCGGTTATCTGGCGATGGCATCTCCAGACGTCTCTCTGTCTACGCGCCTACAGCAGCTACAATGATGTCCAAACCCCCTGACCCTGACTAGGAAACGCTGGTAAGAAGATCAAGAATCAATCACTGAATAGATGTAGTCCTAAAGGCATCAGGCGTAGCCTACTTGGTGTCTATAAATAAATCATATTTTTAAGACAAAGTATCACAAGTTGGCTGAATATGTAAATTCACATGATTGTAATCGCCTACAGCAGGGTGAGGTTGGTCTGGGTTTTTCCCCAACCTCATTTAGTTCCCTGACTCATTGCACTGTTAACCAAAAACATGTTTGTAGCATGAGAAGAATCCAATTAATCGGAAACTACAAACCTTTATTGTCATTGTGTAGGCCTGAATGTGCCTACAGCTGCTGCAGGGTGCAGCAATTACATTTTCCACATCTGTTTGTAAATATGGATATAATGTTGCTCTTGGATAGCGTATGACCAGATGGTTATTATTTGTAACTTATGATGCTGGGCAAAGGCAAGATATCCCAATCCCAGGCGAAACCATGGCAGGCGCGCACTCAGTTATGAATTAGTCTGGGAGGATTCTCTGCGGCTGTCTATATCTAGGCCTACCCATGATGGCAGCATGCAGCGATCTGCAATCTGGATAATCACATATAACAGACATTAGGGGGGGGGGGGCGAAAGAATCGTTTTGAAACTGAATTGAACTTAATGGAGCTACTGCATGCCCATTCTTAACATTAATGATGTATCCTAGGCTATTTCATAGGCTACACTACTCTGTGAAATCGAGTCGCCTGTCTGCAGCGAGCTGGGATGCATTGATGTTCAGTGGCTTTTTAGGATGGTTATTAGCGTCACTACTTTTTTTCTCTTCTTTTTTGAACAGATGCTGTATACACACATGCGAGGCAAATTCAGTCAACATTAGTTTCGAGACCCTTCAATCAGCATGCTTTCTCCATTTCCGTTTTAAAATAACTGCTGCATTATGGTTTACATGCAGGAAGCCTTTTAATAAGGAGTCCATATTTACATTTGTAAGTTTTATGATTAAAAACTCGCATAGCCTATAGGCCTACTATCTTTCTATTGTTCTTACTCTCCATATTGGTGTTCGAATGCCACGCGTCTGCAAACACCGTAACGCCGATCACAAAAGCAACGAGTGTGCAATCGTTTATTCTTCATCAAATCAAAACACATGTACATAATGTTCCCCAAGTTTTTTTCCCCCGAATTGGTGGTTCCTATTAACCATCCAAAGTGTGCTCTATCGCCCCCTATGCAGACTACACAGCGTTGTAGAGCTTATGTGGGACTCCTCCTCCGCCATGTTTGAGTGTAAACATCCTGCAGATTTAAAAGGACGCCACTCTGAGCGGGAGGAAGGCAACTGGCGCCATCTTGGCTCTTTTAATGAGTACAACAGGGGAGAATTCGCTGGGAGAAATTACATAATATATTTTTTATTTCGCCGTCAAGGGGGTAGCACAGGTAAGAATTTTCACCGTGTAAACACACACTTATTAGAAACGATGTAGCTAAACAACCGAACGAGCATGCACACTGTCGGGTTTGTCCATCGGGGCCTTTCAGCTACTTGAAGCCGTTAGCCAACAGCTAACGCAGCTAGAGGGAAAAAAGTAGTCAGAAGCGCGCCTTGTTCCCCGCTCATGTGGGCTCGTTTTGCGTTATACTGAACGTGTTAGTCCTTTCTAGCGTTTCAGAAACTACCGCCGCTCAAGGTAAACCTCGGGGATGTTTATAACTACGCTAAACTCTTCAGGTTTTTTTTGCGACGCAATGAATCACTTGTGGCCATCGTTTCGGTCGTACATGGCGCCGACTATTTTCTGGGGTCGGGATCCACTCAATGGCGCGTTTTTTTGTATCTCTTAAATATAAGCACGCGCGTCCGAGGCGGTTAGCTCCTCGCGAACAACTGAAACTACCAACGTATAATAACGTAATAATGTGCGCGCGGTGGGTCGGAGACTTTTGTTACTGATCTATTATTGTTCGTGGCGTAGAAAAGGCGGAACTCTTGTGTGTTGCAGTTGTGTTTTCTTTAGCATCACCCTAATGTTACTTGTAAGTTATTATTGGGACGTGCTGGGAAACTATTAATGGCCGGTTTGAACCCCAGCGACCACTATTAACGTTTGCAGACCATCTGAGTGTAGTCTCTTTTGCTCAACTCGCCAAGAAGGCTTCTAGTGAAAACTACTGTAACGTTTATTACAGACTTTGTACAATCTCGTCCCCTTCCGTGTTTAGATTATCTTTTGCAGAGCACTTTCTGTCTTTTTCTGTATGTGTTTTTCAAGTTGTACACAAGTTTGTTGACTATTATCTGTAGCTGGCTAATGTGGTACATTGAATGACGTGCATGGGGTCCTGACCGCAGTCGATCAGTTATTAATCAAAACCATCACCTTCCAACTTGTTGACTAGTCTTCATCGCTCTCTGAATCTACTTTTATCTTTAATCATCATACCATCGGATTTTAATTCATTTTCGTATCGACATGTATTTGTTTGTCTGTACAAAGTGCTTTGAGTTTGAAAAACTACTCCCACACATGGTCATTACAACTACCACATCAGTAGTACTTCAGTTCAATAATGTATTATCACATTAAATGCTATGATGATCATTCACCAAACGAAAGGCAAAGCCTCTGCAAAATTGTAGCTCAAAGTAATTTGGAGGAAGACATCATTGAACTTACTCAGGATTGAGTTGGTGTATTTTGTTGTTGATGTTATGATTGCCAGTTCCACAACCACAGACTGATTTCCATATTGTTGCGTCTGTTTATCCCGTTACAGACCTCCCCCAGTGCGAGTGAGCGTGTGAGACAGGAACCGGGGCGATGTTCTACGCCCACTTTGTCCTGAGTAAACGTGGGCCGCTAGCCAAGATCTGGCTGGCGGCCCACTGGGACAAGAAGCTGACCAAGGCCCACGTGTTTGAATGCAACCTGGAGAGTAGCGTGGAGAGCATCATCTGTCCCAAGGTAAACACACCGCCTGCCGGTGCTGCACGACTCACAAACATAATGACGATAGCTCTTAATCATTCCAACTCATCAATAGGGTTGTTGAATAGACTCATCACGTTTTGGAAAAAAAACCAAGTGGTTTGTGATGCTACTGTTATTATGATGTTTATATTGCCTTATTCAATTCAATTTTGCTTCTTTATGAACTGTTTTCCTTGCCATTTTCTTTTCTTGATGCTATTGCTTGTCGTACTAAAAAATATATATAAATCAGCCTCCAACTGCTATCAACGAAGGCATTCATTTTTGGTTGCGGTTAGGGCTACTCATTTTTGGTTGTTTTGTTGGAAGTTGTTTATTCTGTGCCAACGAGTGGTTGAGCCAGTTGGAGTTAAAACTCGGTTGAAAGTGGACCTCTTTTGAAAAGGAGCCATCAAACTAAAGAAATCCCCCCCCCCCCTCCTTGCAGGTGAAGATGGCTCTGCGGACATCGGGTCACCTTCTGCTGGGCGTGGTGAGGATCTACCACAGGAAGGCCAAGTACCTGCTGGCTGACTGTAACGAGGCTTTCATCAAGATCAAAATGGCTTTCAGACCAGGTGAGGCATGGGCTGGGATCTGGCTGTAAGCCGGGATACTGTCTAGACGTGCAAAAAAGAAAAGAATGTGAGGCCTAGCCCAGGGGTTCCCTAACTTTAATTTAAGGTCAAAAACATGATGACAACAACAAGCCATAATAATACATTTACTGAACAATATTTATGATATATTTTCTATTATAAGAAGCTTTTCTATTGCAAATCAGTCTAACGAGAATAAAATCCATCATGTCACCTGCAGAAAAATCCTTGCCTAGCCGACCAGTATGCTGACGTTCTTCTTGTTCTTGTGTTCTCTCAGGTGTGGTGGATCTGCCCGAGGAGAACAGAGAGGCTGCCTACAACGCCATCACCCTCCCCGAGGAGTTCCATGACTTCGACCAACCCCTGCCTGACCTAGAGTGAGTCTGCGTACCATCGTGTGTGTGTGTGTGTCCAATTTCAGCACCAAGTGTGGATCATTCCTGTCACCGGTGTACATATGCTATATGAACAAGTCTATGCCCTTGTGTTCCAGTGACATCGACGTGGCCCAGCAGTTTACCCTGAACCAGAGCAGAGTTGAGGAGATCACAATGAGGGAAGATGTAGGCAACCTCAGCCTAATGCAGGACAATGACTTTGGTAAGACCAGGAAAGCACTGCAAACACCCGCATGTGTTCCCCACCTACATGAGACCTGAATAGGACCTAAAATGCCCAGCCAAAAAAAAAAGTGGCATCGGATGTGTTATTACACTGCTCAGACTTTCCATTTACTTTAGGCTTTCTGATATTTTGAGTTTGCTGCATCACTGGTCTCACCGCATGCCTTCTTATCTTAACCCATTTCCAGCTGACTTTGGCATGGACGACCGCGAGATGATGCGTGACGCCAGTGCGTTTGAGGAGGACATCATGCACGGCCCCACAGAGTCCAACCTGCTCCTGGAGTCGGAGCCCGGTCCCGCCATCCTCCCCGAGAAGTCCAACCACATGGAGTACGACGACTTTGGCGACAACCCAATGGGCAACAGTGACGGCGGCATGTTGGGTAAGGGTACTGGACTTTGTCGTGGGATTATTATCATTTTTATACCGCATCATAAATGGAAAATAAGCAGCCACTTAATTCTGAAAACGTATGTTTCCCCACAAAAAATGTTATAGTGGCAATGTGCCAACATAAATAGAAAAACACACATGCAACCTTAAAAAAAAGGATTGGGCTTTCATGGGTACTGAATTAAAGAGGGGAAATATCCAATACTTCCACATCGAGATTTTATAGCATTTAGAAGGCATCTTTACGGTATCAGCTCTGACAAGCTTTGTTAAATTATTTTTTTTTTTACTACCCCAGTGGACAAACTGCTGAGTAACGAGGATGGTGGCGGTATCTTCGACGACCCTCCGGCCATCACTGAGAGCGTCCTGATGCCCCC
The DNA here is from genome assembly GCA_900291075.1 of Melanogrammus aeglefinus. Classification (NCBI taxonomy): domain Eukaryota; kingdom Metazoa; phylum Chordata; class Actinopteri; order Gadiformes; family Gadidae; genus Melanogrammus; species Melanogrammus aeglefinus. Next base: position 204,516 of record OLKM01000718.1, read on the forward strand.
GGACCACGGAGACGACGAGGACGACTTTGACAACCTCCAGTCACGTCAGTAGAGCTCCCTCACGTCATTGTTGTGGGACACGTTTTGTCCTTGTATTCTAATGGGGAGTTAGTTTGGTGCATTGGCGTTCAATTACTTTTTAAATCTAATGAACCACAGTTTGAATTGAAATAGTTTTGAGCAGATAATTTCTTATGATGATAATAACAACGTATGTTACGCATGTCTAATCAAATGTTTCTTTTGTTTTTTTTCTTTTGAATTTGATTGTGTGTAGCGGGGCCAGACAGCCCTGACTCAGGACCCGTAGAGCCCCTGCCAGCCATGGCCGATCAGACGGAGCAGACCACCCTGGTACCCAACGAGGAGGAGGCCTTTGCTCTGGAGCCCATCGACATTACTGGTGAGAACCTCTCGCGACCTGACTGCACACAAAAAGTTACATACACAGAAAGGCGTGTATCATTTCAACAATTAGGACAACACAAACTCTAGGGATACACCAGGTTATTGGAATGGGTCAAGTTCAAGTTATCACCTAGTACCAAGCTGAATCAGGATAAACTGAAAACGTGTGTTTGTGCAACACTGCAAATGTCTTTCACTGTGCGTGTCATTTAAGTACGTTTTGAATTATTTCATTTTTTTCTCGACCCATAGTGAAAGAGACCAAGGCGAAGCGCAAGAGGAAGCTGATTGTGGACAGCGTCAAGGAGCTGGACAGCAAGACCATCCGCGCCCAGCTGTCCGACTACTCTGACATCGTCACGACCCTGGACCTGGCCCCGCCCACCAAGAAGCTGATGATGTGGAAGGAGACCGGTGGTGTGGAGAAGCTCTTCTCCCTCCCGGCACAGCCCCTCTGGAACGCCAGGCTGCTTAAGGTGAGAGCCGGGTGATCGCCTGCCGCTTGTGTCAAGATATGAAGAAGATTGTTATAAATAAGCCTCTGTATTGCTGGAGAGGTCGTGGGTGGGAGAGGCCATCCCTGGAAGAAAGAGCATCCTAGTCTTGTCCAGATTGAGGTTCTGGTGGTGTGTGTGAATGAGAGCTATGTCGCCCTGACACACAAAGATTCGGGCACTGCCTGGGTTTCAGACTTGAGTTTTGTTGTCTTCATAACTATGGGAGGTAAAGCCATTTGGGTAAATGTGGAACCCGGTGACTTGGTGTAGCGAGAGAAGAGGCTGGGACCAAGAACAGAACCCAGTGGGACCCCAGCAGTGAGACTACCAGACTCTTTCCTGGTCGCCCTTCAAGAGCGATCCGAGAGGTAGAGTTTGAGCAGAGTGCAGAGCCTGAGATTCCCAGTTCTTGGAAGATCTGATAGTTCTGTGGCTATTGCCGCGTTTCCACTGCAGGGTGCAGTACGGTTCGGTTTGCCTCAGTCCGGTAGGCAGCGCAGAGGAGAATGCAGAGGAATGTCTCCACCTCCTTGTTCACCCAAGCAAGCGTTTTACGCGACATGTTCTCAGCGTTCAACCGTCAAACTCAGTGCAGTGCAGTCCGGGGTGAACTGCAGCATGGAGGAGAAAGTGATTGTTGGCGTTTGCGACTCCCGGGGCTCTCTCTCTATATATATAATATATATATATATATTATATATATATAATAATATATATTATATATATATATATATATATATATATATATATATATATATATATATTATATATATATAATATATATATATGTATATATATATATATATATATGTATTATATATATATATATATATATATATGTATATATATATATATGTATATATATTATATATGTGGCCGTAGCGTGGGAATAGGAATTGGACTTCTCTGGGTTGTTTCTGTGTTGTTATGTTTTACTGTTGATGTTATGCTATTATGTTTATCCGGTATATATATATATATGTATATATATATATATGGCCGTAGCGTGGGAATAGGAATTGGGCTTCTCTGGGTTTGTTTACTGGTGTTGCTATGGTTTCCGGTAGGGATGTCCCGATACAACTTTTTCACTTCCGATACGATACCGATATTGTAGCCTTGAGTATTGGCCGATTTCGATATCAATACGATACGATATCGCAGGCACAAATCATGCATATATTTATTCTTTATTTTGTTGTGTGGAATGTTAGAAAAGGCTTGATAAAGTGATCAGTTACTGTTACTGATGTTGTAGTGATATAACAGAAAACAATAGTCAGCAACAGTAGGTATAGGAAAAACTGACCCATTTATTATTAACCAATTGGTTACATAAATTTTAACCTTCAACATAAGAGTATTACCTCAACAAATCCAATAAAACAAAATGTTATATTTAAAGTGCAAAATAACCACTGGTTACCAACATCATTATACAATTGAATAGAATAAATTAAATTATAATAAAGTGCAAACAATTCAAGTTCACTTCAGTTATTGTTTTACTGTCAGCATATGTTGGAAACAACTGTGGGCAGGGACAAAAACAACACACACGGTGGTGTAGCATTTGCCTTCTCCACATGTGCGGCAATACACTTTTTAACCTCTTCGTGCATCTGGGGTATAGTTTTGTCTACAATTTAGTGGCGGCTAGGAAATAATGCAGCGGGGTTCGAGGTGCTCCATTAAGTGTTTAAACCCGACATTACTCACCACCGACAGAGGCTAGTCATCAAGCACAATAAACTGGGCTATCTTTTCTGTTATGGCCATTGCCTTTTTGCTGTCCCGTGGTTGTTTGTCACGTCTTGCAAAGCTTTCGGCCAGTGTGGGCTGCTGAAGCGAGCCAGAGGCTTGTTGCTTCGCCTTGCTGCTCTCGCGAAAATCCTCACGTTCTTTTTTGTGGTGTTTTTTCAAATGTGCGATGAGGTTGCTTGTATTGAACCTTCCCGGTTCTGTCCCTCCACGGGACACTTGCGCCTGACAAATGTTGCATTTAGCTGCAACGTCTTTGTCCGAGTTTACGGTAAAATACTTCCACACAGCCGACAACAGGTCGTTGTTGTGATCACGTGGGCTGTGCATGCTGGATCAGAGACGCTCTTCTTCTGCGGCATGCACCAACATTAATTATAGGGGCATTACCGCCACCTACTGTGCTGGAGCGGTAAATTATATCGGAGCGCTGATATGAGATCACAAATTCTGCCAAGGGAGTGAGACGATGGATGGACTACTCTGCATAACCCTCTCACTGCCAGGGACTTAGAGGCCATCACCAAATGGAGGACTAACAACGTGGACTATTTTCTAGAATTTTAGTCAGTCCGATAAAATCCGATATTCACTTTTTTGGCTGATATCGGACTGATTTCCGATATCAATATCGGATCGGGACATCCCTAGTTTCCGGTCTATTAGGTTCCAACGGTTTATTAGGTAGGCCCATCTAATAAATCTGTCTAATCAATACTTCATTCACTGCCTCTTCCGTGGTCATTACAATATTATGAATAGACTGTGTCGGGTCCTCCGACGTCTCTCCCTCTTCCACAAAAGGTAAAGACAAGGCAATGGTGGTTATCGTGTTGTTGTGCGAAAAATTAGACAAAACTTACACAGCGACAGATTATGATTTGTGGCGCGACAATGCGAACGGGCGACAAATGTCGCGTTTGGTGTGAAAGCAGGCTACTGTTTGTTTGTTTGTTTTTTATCCCCACGTCACCCGGAAGTGACGATTCTGTCGACCAATCAACGGTGGGGGTGTAGCTCGAATTTCCGGCACCCTTTCAGGCATCTCAGTACCCCAACGGAGGAGTACTGAAGACGAGGGCAAAACGAGTATGGCTCCGTCTGGATCATGCCCACTTTTGGCGGTGGAAACGCAATCCGTACCGCACCTTTGCGAACTACACTGCACCCTGCAGTGGAAGTGTTACTGAAAGGTCCATCAAAGAGTGAGGGGAGGGGATGCTGTTCGGAAGTTGATCTGCAATGGCAAGGAGGGCCGTCTCAGTGGAGTGGCCCTCCTTGAATTCAGATTGGTGAGGGGCCATGAGGTTATTCTGGTGGACATATGCACATGGGGAAAAGACTGTTCTGGAGTGTTGTGGATATGACATTTATAAGCTATAGATATAAATGTTACAGAGGCTAGTAGGTCATTCTTTACATCAAGTGGGTGCAGTGTTGGTTTCTTAAGTTTTTATCATAGTTGCACATGCACAACTCTTGAGGAATGCAGGAGGCACGATCTCCACGGATGAGTAATTCAGCACAGCACGTTTCCTCTAGCGTCTGGTAGGGCACGCGTGCCCTTGAAACGTTTCCTTTAGTACCGCGCACACTCTGCATTCACACTCTACATTCAACGTCGTAGTGGCACTTAAACAATTGGATCCCTTCTGTCTGCCTCTCCTCCCAGATGTTCACGCGCTGCTTGACACCCCTGGTGCCAGACGAGCTGAGGAAGAGGAGGAAGGGCGGAGAGGCCGACAGTCTCGATGAGTTCCTCAAGGAGCTGGACAACCCTGAGGTGCCACGTGAGGACATCATGAGTCAGCACAGAGATGTCATCGGTAAGTGTGTGTGTGATCTTGTCCCTAAAGAGGCATTTGTCCTGAAATGTGTTTTGAATGGATGTTGGAATGGATGGGCCCTCTGCGATGATTGTCTTATCTGTGCAGAGCTGCTTGTTCCCATTCTAGACATGAAACCAAATGACATGCACAGTAGATCCGTGTATGTAATTTAACTGTCCTTGTCAGAGTGCCAACTCCTGCAATATGTTGCTCAGTGATCTTGTATTAACATGCTGCTGGCCTCAAGAGTTTCCAATGTCCGGTAATTGCGGTCATTGACCGGGAAAAAAAACGAGGAGGACCGAAAATTCTAAATGTTTCTGGTCAAAATGACCAATGGAAATATTCCTTTGCACAATTTCAATTGTGTTTAGCCAATTCATGTAAAACAATGAGGGCTTCGACCGGCCCGACCCGCAGGCCGGGTCGGGCCGATATTTCCCACCACAATCGCGTGTTCTTTTTTTTTTTTTTTAATCATTGCTTTATTGGCCTAATCTGAGGAGAACTCTAGGCCATAAACAGAAATATTATAGGCCATTATTACACAGGTCTTCTCAATGCCGTGGAACGCTCCGTTCACTTGCATGGGTAGTAAGTCAGTCTGGTAACTTGGGTCTTCGGTTGCTAAGCGACGTCAACGTCTTTGGCGGACTATTTCTCTGCTGATCAGCACTACGAATGCTGCTAACGAATAAATTGTAAAAACACACACCATGTGAAGTTGTTTTTTCATTTTGGCAAGTAGCCGTGTATTAAGCGAGATAATGTATAGAACGTCGCCGGTCATTATCGAAAATAAGCCCCTTCAGGGCGAAGCAAGACACCTCCGCTGCGCTTCGGTAGGCCTAAGTGACAAATGTGTGCAAAGTTACACATGTATTAAAAATAAATCTGGTTGTAATCAGGCTCGGGCTCATAATTAAAGTTAATGAGCCGGGCTCGGACAGAACGTGCATGGGCTCAGGTCGGGCCGAGCTTGATTTTCTGGGCCCGATCTTCAAAACGTTAAACTGAAACCTTCCAGGTCACATGACCGCCACCAATTTTTTTCTTGGGGAAACTCTGGCTGGCCTTCAAGTAATTTGTTTTACGCAATTTCACACTCGGCCTTAAACAGATCCTCTGAAACAAGTGCATAACATGAACACCCGTGCATGTTTGCAACCAATAAAGTAATCGCTCAAGGATTGGTTGTAATATGGAAACAAGGAAAGAGTGGGCATCGTCCTAGTTGGCTCCTGCTGTGATTCATCGCCACGTCGACTTGGAAGGAGTCGTGTCTGTGTTGTACTAGTTGGAGGTCTGCCTCTCCTGGGGGAAATATGGAAGGCAAAGCTCAGAAGGAAACGTAATCCTTTCAATGACTGTTTTGGCTCTGTTCAGACCAGACCATCACGGAGGAGCCCAGTATTCTCGGAGCCTCGGCGATGGAGGGCAGCCGGACCACCCTTGACGAGACCGTCATGCCCCCTCCCGCCACCCCCCGGGGGGTCAAGCGCAAGGCAGCCGACAAGGAGGCCGCCCTCCCTGTGAGTACTCATTTCTGAGGCCACTACCTGTTAACTCTAACTGATTAGAGGGACCGCTCTTGCGGAGCCCTCCATCTTTCTACTTCTGATACAATGGCACAAAGTCGACGGACTCGTTGCTAACGTTTGCACGGGTCCTCCCCCAGATCACTCCCTTGGAGCCCGTTGCAGCAGCAGCCGACCGCCTGGCACTGACCCAGAGGTTGGACATGTCCGTGGTGGACCTTCCCCCCGAGGAGCCCAGCCTCAACCTCACCCAGCTGGTCCCAGAGCTGGACCTGATCGGCGAGAAGGACAAGGACAAGAAGGACAGCGACGAAGAGGAGGAGGTCAGGAAGAACCCCTAGCCAGCTCCAGTGTCCAACCAACCTAAGGCCACTTGGTTTAGGTCATGGGTCTCTGCACGCGCTAACTTTGAGTTTGTGTTCTTTTGTATTGTCCGTTTGTAGGATGAAGAAGGCCAGGGTACAGATCAGGATCAGGAGGAGAAGAGATGGAACAAGAGGACCCAACAGATGCTCCATGGTATTCAGGTAGGCGGAACCACTTTTTGCAGATGCAAAGACTTTCACTGGGTTTATAAAGCGGCAGACTTTAATACTGAAAATTGTGTTTGAAGAAAACTATTTTTTACTAGGGGTATAACGATCCATCGATGTAGATCGATGCATCGATTGATGGGCGAACAATCCAACTGCATCGATGCAACGCCCAAACATCGATGCATATCGCTGTATAATGCGCTCTTATTTTGACAATCTCCTTGGGCGGGTGTTTGAAACTATTTCTGTGCAAGTGTGCCAAGACGCTCGTATCCGTCCACCGGTTAAACAAGGCAAGCAGCGTGTGTGAGAGCGAGGATGTCTAGTTTTGTGTTACCAGATTGTGCAGATTTCCTGTTTTACCAGCCTAACGTGATTTTTAAAAGTGGTCAAATTGGGCGAGGAAATGTGTCCAATCTGGCAACACTGACGGTTTATCTTAACAGTCAAATGATTCTAAGGGATGTTTTGGTTTAGAAGAAAACTATCCACACAGGTTGGGAATGGCCTTTGTTTAAAATGAAAGATAATTTATCGGCTCTTAAATTTAAGCCATAAAAATCCTTTTGCACTTAAATGCAATGTGGCACTTTATAATTTGTATTAAAAATGGATTGTTTTTGTTTAAATATCCGGATGAGAAAAGGAATAATGGGATGAAATTATAATTAAGTTGATGTGAGTTGATGTGAATGTAAGGGGTTGTGTTAAATGGGCATATGATATCATCTCATGCCCCTGAATCCAATCTAAATTGTATCGTGGCAGACTTTTGATATCAGCAAATATAGTATCGTTGTCCAATGAATCGATTTTTAATATCGTGATGAAACCAGAGATTTACACCCCTAATTATTATGTCCCTTCTTAGGAATAAGACATTGTTTCATTTATTCTTTATTTAAATGTTAAACCTGTTTTGCTACATAGCATGGATAACCTATTCATGTCATGTATATCAACCTTTTCCAAAAGTTTTAAATGGAAGGTGTTTGGGCTGCCTGTATGCAACGGCGCTTGTTCTTTGCCGCCATCGATTAAAAAGGGAGGAAACGGTTTCGAGTTGAGTGATCTATCGAGGCGCTCCATTGACACTGATCGATCCCTCGGTCCTTGTTCTTTCAGCGCGTCATGGCAAAGACCGGCGCCGACTCGGTCAGCCTGCTGGAGCTGTGCCGGAGCAACAACAGGAAGCAGGCCGCGGCCAAGTTCTACAGCTTCCTGGTGCTGAAGAAGCAGCAGGCCATCGAGATCACCCAGACAGAGCCCTACAGCGACATCATCGCCTGCGCCGGAGAAAGATTCAACCTCATTTAAACATTGAAAGAACCGAATGGACGTTTTGCCTGCAACATTACATTTTGTTTTAATATTTTTAAATCACTGAACTGTTGTCTTATTTTTTTCTTCTGTTGGCCCAGATGTTTTTTTTTTATTTTTTGGAAGGGAGGGGGTAGGGTCAGGGACAGTTAAAAAAGGATTTAACAGTACTACTACAAAATGAATCATGCAGTGTTCGTTTGGTTTCTTTAACGGGAGTGTAACAGAGTAAGAATGTCTATCACTATATTTATGACATGCCCCTTTTTATTCAGTCAACCCCTGTGTACTTTTCGCATCGAAACATAGTTCCCACATAATCTGTTTCCACAAATTTGTCCCACTTGTGCATAAACATGAAGCCTTCCTGAAACGTGTCAGATCCTAGAGGCTGTGCCCCTTGTTTGAAAGGAAATTGAATGAACACTGTAACTGGCGTTTTCTCTAATTTTTGTCATAAAATCGACTATCACTCTAAACTCCATCATTGCACTTGTCCTCAAAACTTCAATATTATCATCAAGCTTGGAATATGGGTAGGCAAATTATAATGGGCATCGAACTTCAGTTGTATAATTCTGGCAGGATTTTTGTTTTTCATGTTTCTTTTTGTACTTCTGCATTTATGCTTATTCAACTTTTGCATTATGTAACTAGCTATGTTGTTAAATTCAGTATCCCACATTTTTAGTCCCTGGGTAACTTCTAGTTGTTGTGATACATCTGTAAAGATTTAAAATAAACGTGTTTTAAATAATTTGTTTATAATGCTTTGTACTTAAGTATGAACCTGGTTTTCAGGGGTGAAAAAGATGTGTGAAAAGAGGCTGTAAATCCAGAGAGGACTGGTCTAATGTCTCCCAGATTTGATTAACAAAGATGGGCAGGATGTATCTGAATAGACCAGAGTGTTTAAACTCATTGCTGGCAATTTGTACGTTTGAAACCCTAGTGTCTTCCATGGAGATACTATACTATTTCTGAGTTTTGATGAAGGCATCACACTCATTGAAACCTTGTAACCTTGGCAAAAAAAACACCATGGTAGCCAGAACACATCAATGAATAGGAGTGATCTCTAGCCAACAGCACTCTTCTCACTCAAATTTTTAAAGGGAGTAATATACATATTAATAACATGAATGCAGCACTATTTCAAATATCTCAGTATGTATTACCGTGTGAAGGGACATGAGGGCCCACCCGGTCCAGTTATAAAGACCCCATCCTTTTGGAATAAGGAATCTGACAAGTGAAACTAAAACGGCGAATCATGTAAATAATTTGAGTTATCTTATTGAACCAATTACTCAGGTTTATCTTTTATTTTCATTAAAAAATATCCGTCTCCCAACATTCACTAAATGTATCATCTGGAACGAATAAATGAAAACAAATATCCCTACAGGGACGACTAAACTGACGGACTGATGGCGGAAGTTTCCGTCCGTTACACTGCTCCGCCTTTTCTCGTGGTTCAGCTCCCCGAACATGGCTTCACGTAAAGACTCCACCTCGGCGGCGACCGCCGTTGTGTCTTCTACCGGCACCCTGGACTCGCCCGTCAAGCAGATCCAGATCGAAGGACTCGTAAGTATACCTTATATGAGGTTTTGATGTATTTGTGTATGTTGTGGTGTGTGTAGGTGAGGATGGAAGCTGCCAGATGCTATCGGGTTAGCCTCATCATGGCGGATACTAAACAACGGAGCGACACTGTGGGTCCATACGCTTTTAAAATGTGTGTCGACAGGACTATTATTATAGGCAGAGGCTATAAGTTAGCATCGCTTTCACCATTAAAACCCGTAAATTATGTAGACGTCGACAAAGCTAATTAGATACACAGCCACAATTTCTAGTTCTGGTTGGTCTTAATCTGCCGGTGTTTGGGTGAATTTGGAATTTCAAATCTGGGTATACAAATGAAATTCTGCCAAATGGATATTTTCCCTAGATCCTTAATGATAATATACTTTCGGTTGAATATCTAATTACTCAGTGTTTTCAGTGAGGGCACTTCAGTAACCTATGATATTCACTGTTGGGTAATTTTTATACAGTCTTGTTTGGTCACAAAAGGGTCCTATCTAGAAGTGCAACAGTGAATTATTTTAGTGCTCACTAAATTCATCAATATAATTAAAACCCACTACCATTATTATTTGTTCATTGCAGTGTAGTGGCATGGTCAAAATTATCTGGTAAAACTTTTCATTTAAAATGATTCTAGTGATTCTATGATCAGTAAAATATCTTATCAGTTGAAACCATTTAACGGTCACACTCGCTGAACCGTTTCTTGTGACTTTAATAGTGTCCATTGTGTATGAAAAACATCTGCATTGACAGATGATTTCCGACCATTGTTTGTGAAGTATCAGCAGTCCCATTTTAAGGTTTTAAAATAAGTATGCTGTCTTGTCTGTATTTCAGTAGGTTTAAAGAAGTTTTTTTTAGAAAAATTGGAAACGTACAATTCGAAAGGATAGAGGGTTTAACTCTGACTTTAACCAGATGTCAAAAGTTTAGCTAGTGGCTACTTTCTTTAATCCTGGCAATGCAAATGAATGTTAACAAATGGGCCCATGCCTCTTGTATTAAATTTCAGATGACTTAAGGCCAATTTCCACCAGATACAGTACGACAGTATGGAGTTGCACTGTGACGAAGCTCTTCGGAACCTGAACGGCAATTGCTGACGTTACATTATTTTCTATAACTGGGTTATTGATGCTGGATCCATTTGCGTCTGAAAAGCATGGGAATGCACTTTGTTTACTGGTGATTCATAACTCAACTTGGTTAAATCAAACAATGGATACCTATCTTAAGTTAATGTCCATCAGGCCAAATGTGTATATCATTTTGCTAGACCAATGCTGAAAGATGACAAATGTTGACTAAAGCCAACAGAAGTTTAAAATCCCGGTTTATTCAGCCAAGGAGGATATATAACAGAACATGAAGACGAGGGCCCGTGTGAATTCAGTGAATCTCATTTACATAAACAGTAAATATAATAACATTTACCCAAAGGGATTCAAATGTCAACCCCCTCATGGCGGAACAGAAGGGCCCTAGGGCGAATATAAAACATTTACCCAAAGGGATTCAAATGTCAACCCCCTCATGGCGGAACAGAAGGGCCCTAGGGCACACGGGGTACATTGAAATCCGGTTCCGAAGCTGCGCTGATCGCTTGCTCGGCTCTACCGCCTCCCTGTCTGCCACCTGGCCTTGAATGACACTTTGCCTTTTAAACCTGACGCGTAACACTGCAGCATTTTGTGTGTAGCACACGTGCCCAATTAATCGATGTCTCCATTACTGTTGTATCCAGCGGTGGGTTTCCATGACACTGGATACCTAGCGAGCGAGCATGTGTGTAATGAATTGATCAGCGGAGACGGACACCACAGGAGCATGTGGCCCTCCTGGGGTGTAAACGATGATGAACCTGTCATGTGTAACCCCCCCCTGCACCTCTGAAGGTGTTATCTGTGACTAGAACAAAGCTTGAACCCCTGTGCTTTCAGCTTTTTTTTTCTTTTTTTTTTTTGCAAGAGTCTATTGACCAAGGAGTCTATTGCTTAGTAACTCCACGTTTCTACATTAATGTAAGTTATTTCCGAGTACATTTTACAATAATTGTACCAATTAGGACTTTGTCACACGCCCTTGGGATGGAAATTAATATAAATGAATAGAATAAAAAGGTGGCCTCTATTAACTATGTTTTTGCCCTTGATTGATCGAATTCTGTAAGTGATTACTTTTCCCAGTTATTTTTTAACATGTATAACTTTTAAGTAAAAAAAAGAAGGTAATTTCAAAAGTGCGAATAGATTAAGTCAGATCTAACTTTAGTGTTAAACAAATCAAAGGTGTCTCATGCTGATAGTTGATGGACGGAAAGTTCTTTATCGTTCATTTGGTAATCTGATGGACCCAAGGCAGTAGTTCTCTATATGGCCACCAGAGGGCAACATTGCTTCACTGTTGGATAAGTAACGCACTCCCCACCCCCCTCCACCCAGACTACATAGGACACACCGGGTAATTCGCTGTATTAGCTCCAACACACTGGCAAGGCTACCGCTCCAAAAAAATCGGCTACCTTTTTATTTTCTAATTTCATCATTGGTCATTAAAAGCCGGTCCACGGTCGTCTGCCACTCTCGGTCCCAATCAAGGCCAGCTATTGCAACTGATGATGTTAACAAAACGGAACCCTCGGCCCGCTCCAAAACAAACATTTAGTCCCCGGTGAAATGTTCCGCTGATTTTGGAGGCTGGCCGGGGCAGTTCCAGGTTGACTTAATGAGTCGCGGCTCCGCGTGAATGGCCTGTAGTTGCTGGCCGTTGCATCACGACCCTGTCTAAATCAGGGCTCACGGCCTGCCAATAAGCCCCACAAACCACCCCACCACCTCGACTCTCTAATGGCAATAATGGCCGTTCTCAAGTAGGGCAGGTACCCTATTTTGGCCTGGGATTGAAACTACCTCAATAAGAGTTATCGTATACAAACGGAGAGGCCTGGTTTTTGGTTGTTCGCTCGGGTGGGCTGCTACTGTGGTCGATCACATCGATGGACCTCCGAAGCCTTGATCTGACCGGTGATTGGAGGAGCCGGAGCCGCATGGGTGGATATTGATTTTCAGTCTGGTTATATACCCTAAAAACAAATGGCGGTTAGTGACATTAATATGATCCATCAGGTAAACCTGCGCAGGTGCATAATACCAACAAATAATCTTTTCTGCTTTTGATTACATGCAGTACGAACATTCAACACTATCTAAGCATTGCATGGAGTTTTGGTTATATATATATCTATATATATGCAATTTCTTGCTACAGCCCGGCACATATTCAGTCCTCCTCTCCCTGGTGGGGGGGTGCTTTCCAGTTCATCAAGTTGTCTCCGGCTGTCTAGTGAGACCGACCCTATCCACCCAGACTCAGTGGAGGTGATGAAGTGCGTTAAAGCCGAGGCCCCCAGTGGGCTTTTGAGCCCAGAAATGTCCAAGAACATTCTTTGAGAACTACGAGGGAAAACTTCCAGATTTTATTTTTCACCCTTGACCCTAGTGTCAGATGGCTTGGGGTCTAAGGGTCTTACATAAGTACAATAAATGTTTAAATTGTCGCCGTTTGGAGGGAGAAAGCTGCAGCTGTAATCTGTGAAAGCAGGCTGCAATACACTTGTTTTTGCCACAGTCACTAACCCTTTTGCTTGATCCCGTTTGTGTTTGTTCAACCAAATCTCGCTCTCGAATGATGTTGCAGGGAACTTTCCTATTGTCGTTACAATCTCGACTCTCCTTCACCCAAATCTTTTGGATTGCAAAGCAACGCTTTCTGTACAAACAAACTCTCCCCCTCCGGCTCTCACTCTCGTATCCACTGTTCTCTTCCTGCAACAGATCAACTCTCATTATCCTTCTCCTTGGGTGAGCCTTGGTTGAGCCTTGGTTGGACACGGTAACAAACAACCAAGTGAAGAGAAAAGTGGTCATATTGTCGACAAAACACACTTTTAAGGAAAAACATTTAAAGATAATGTCAGACCTTGGTGGATTCTCAACACCTGGCATTTAGAGTCAACAAAAATTCTTCCTACAAAGTAGGGCTTTGACTCTGAACTTCATTGTTCGAATATAATTTGCATATCAAAAAATAAATCTAAATTCGAAACGAATGTTAGGCAGCCCTTAATTTTCGAACCCGTTATGGGCAGGCCAAGAGGGAGAGACGTCGGAGAACCCGAGGCAGTCTATTCATAATATTGTATTGACCACAGAAGAGGCAGTAAATGAAGTATTGATTAGACAGCGAATTATTAGAAACCTAATAATCCGTTGTTATTCTGATATTGAGACAAATCATGATCACTGTTCTATATGGTCCATTTTTTGAGTCTCAATGTCTACTTCAAATGCAGTTAGAAATATGGGACAGTTGCTTCATTTTGTTTATATGCTACAGGCCGAAAGACAAAATGAATGTTTCTTACTTGCTCCTTTTAAGTATAACATTGCTTGTGGAGTCCAATTCCTCTAACTAACTCTCTGCTAGTTAGTGATCTATCTCTTCGCTACGTGTAGTTGTGTTGCGAGAATGCTGCTGAGGGAGGTAGCCTATTTGATTGATTTTCTGAATTGTCCAATCATGTGGTGATAAAGGAAAAGCGATACCATTGGCCTGGGGCGCACACTGGTGCGACCCGCGGGGGAATTTTCTTGCGTCAATGAAAAGCTGTCTCTGCTTGATAGACAGCAAAAAGTCAGCGAGCTTACGTTGACTTCAACGTGGCCGGCGCCTCTGACTTGGAGGTGGGCGTTATTTCGAATGACCAATAACTAGCCTAGCCCAAATCATTGACGTGCAAAAATTCAAAGCCCTACTACAAAGTCATGTCCCATTCCACATAGTTCCCCAGCAAAAAACGGGGTTCACCTTTCAGGCACCATTAGTGTTGTTCACCATTCACACGTACAGCAATATTGTGGAAGATATCCGTCTTGCACAATTTCATACATGGCACAGCAGCGCCACAATAGATGGGCCAAGGGACAGTCCTGCAACACTTTATTTAAAATAAATTAGCTGTATTGATATTGTTATCGGTTCACCCAAAAAGTTTAAAATAGTCAGTTTCAACTACGTTCTCCGGAGTCTGCTTATTCGTTTGCACACTCAATGTGAAAGTGTCCTACGTCAGACGGACCCTGTACGTGCCTCTCCTGGCAATGTGACTGCTGCTCACATTCACAACACAGCCATACAATCTTTGATCCGGAAATGTGACTAGGTGCTGGACTGGCAAATTGCCTTTACGGATTTCCCGGAATATTGATTCGTGTTCCCATTACACATCACCACATACAGGAAATCTTCCGGAAAGGATAATATAAAAAACTGTGGTCCACATTAGTCCTGTAGACCCAACAGGATTGGAAAACGGGTTTGAGCAAACCCAACGTTTTCCTTTAAGACGTGGTCAGTCACGCGCTCCCACTGATCATTTAGCACTCTCCCTCTGTCCTCAAACCATTCGTCGGTCATGTAAATCTCGGGTTACCGTTCGCTCCGTGTTTTGCGCAAGCCTGTGTCGGAGAGAGATAGATTTACGCCTTGGAAATTAAAAAATGACCAGCAGGGGGATTTGGCTGGCAATTGATTTTGCACACTTCAATTTTGAGCCTGTTGATTTACAATTTTCTGTCCACCTATCAATCTCAGGGGGCTGTCCAGACGAAGCGAGCTTACCGGGCCAACTGCTGTTGAGTGGGATCGATAATGTGCGAGTGTAGGAGAAGATTTCAGTATAAGTGCGTGTGTGCTTTTGCTTCTCATACCAGGTGCTTTGTAGCCGCTATAGGGCTCCTGGTTGAGTATAGTTAACTAACCTTGTCACACCTCACCTCACACCAGATCAGCTTTTATTTTCCCACGCCAAGCCATACAAATTACATTTCGAAAAGATGGCTACCCAGACTCCGCAGTTGACAATAGAGAAGATAACGATAAATCCTGAACGTTATTGTCGACAACACACACTTTTAAGGAAAGACATTAAAAGCTAATGTCAGACCCTGGTTGATTCTGAACACCTGGCATTTGGAGTCAACAAAAATTGTGTAGTGGGTTGACATTTAAAATGAGGACGCAGATGAGCGAACACGGTACATCACCATGTTCTGTAGTGTACCGAATGATTTGTATTGCAGCTACTCGTTACTGCAATTAATCAAATGAGTAAACAAATGTATAAGGGACACGCCTGTCTGCACGTACTGCACCGCTTTACTGTAAAGGCGGTGTGCTCGTGTATATATATCATCCATCGACAGTAATCTCAATCAGACTCGCGAGTCTCCGAAAACCAATGGGCTCCACTCCCGATGGGAATTTCTGAAGTGTTTGTGTGCCCCCCTCACCTGTTGTTTAAGGCCAGTTGGCTGGCAGGGCTCCCTCCCCCTGCCCCTCTTGGTCCCGCTCCTCTGCTATGGCTGGTTCGGTATTTAAGTGTGTGATGAACAGATGGCCAGCACCTAGATTGCTCGGGGCATCGTGCCTGAGCTCCCTGACCCTGGCTGATTGAGGGAGAATGGAGCGGTCGGCGATGGTGTGTGTGTGTGTGTGTGTGTGTGTGTGTGTGTGTGTGTGTGTGTGTGTGTGTGTGTGTGTGTGTGTGTGTGTGTGTGTGTGTGTTGTGTGTGGTGTGTGTGTGTGTGTGTGTGTGTGTGTGTGTGTGTGTGTGTGCGCTGTGCGCGCTATGCTCGAGTGCCTACAGACAGGCTAACCCTCCAGCACATCAACCTTTCTCCCTCTCCTCGCCCTCCGATCGCTTTTCATTGTGTTCCCCCCCCCCCCCCCGACTGCCCATCTATGCTCACCCCGTCCCCACATGTTGGTTATTTTTACTCTCACGTCTCCCTCTCTCATCTCCCGACCCCTTCTCATCTTATTCTGCATTCCCTAGGGCTGTGCGATATATCGAATATACTCGATACATCTCCGAAATAGCTATGTAAGATACATAAAGTTATTATTTCGTAAGTACAAGTATTTTTTTTACGGTGTTTGTTCTGTGTTTTTTTTCAAGCGGCAGCCAAGACTTGCCTTGATTTCATGTTTAAAACATTCTCCGGTGGTCCTCTTCCTCACGCAGTAACGTGAGTGAGGGGTAAAAAAACCACTTGTATCACACACTCGCCAACCAGTCCCACGCGACATCTAGGTGCGGAAGGGAGGGAACTAATTTTCAAGTTTCTTACGGTTTGCAGCGCCGGCCGGCTGAGTGTATCATACAGTATATCCTCAGCCGATTCAATCGACAAATGAAACACGAAAGTGGACTAACAGCTGGTTCCTAAAATAACTAATAAGGGATCAGTGAACTGGCAGTTCTTTTGGATATCGAGAGGAGGACGTGGAGCAAAACACACCAATGCTTGTAGCGTCTTGTGTCTGATCTAATGTCATTATGGTTACCAGCTGCACGCTCCGTGACAGTTACACACACACACACAAGGTGTTCCCTCGTCTTATGCTACTTCTCTAGCTATAAGTTAGGCCTTGGAAAAAACATTGTTTGTCCCTACTTCGAGCGACAGTAAAGAGTTAACTGGGACGTGTCTGCGTGGTTTGTTGGGGAGAGGAGTTGTCCATCTGTCGGCCCCGGCAAGGCACTGGGGGCAGCACACCTACATTTCCGAAATAAATAAATTCAATGGGCTCAAAAACATCGAACACATTGTATCAAAATGAGTTTATAATATTTTAGTTTACATCATTGCAATGGCCTACATATAAAGAAAATGCTGCCTAAATTAGTTTTTTGTGTAAAAAGCCTCTCGCCCTCTCTCTTTTATTTATTATATATATATATATATATATATATATTCATTCCCCTTTTTTTGTAATTTTGAAGATTGTTTTTGCAGTTTGTGCTTTGTTTGAATTGAGTCATTTCAACTCAATTGTG
The DNA here is from genome assembly GCA_900291075.1 of Melanogrammus aeglefinus. Taxonomy (NCBI): domain Eukaryota; kingdom Metazoa; phylum Chordata; class Actinopteri; order Gadiformes; family Gadidae; genus Melanogrammus; species Melanogrammus aeglefinus. Next base: position 221,904 of record OLKM01000718.1, read on the forward strand.
ATTAATCACTAACATTAAAATATAAAATGTTTTGATGGAAACCACCTGGGAAGTTAACCAAGAATGGTATTACTCTGCAGGGATTGTAGTGGAAACAGTAAAGGGTAAAAGTGCGATTTCACTTTAAAGGAGATTTCAAAATATCGAGATGTATATCGTGAAATGGAGAAAATGTATCGGGATATCCATTTTTTTCCCATATCGCACAGCCCTAGCACCCCCCCCCCCCCCACGCTGCGGTCCTCTCTCCGTCACGCCTGGGTAACCCCCCAACCCTCTCCGACCCAGACTCGCCATCCATCTGCATCCCTCTGACGCACTCAGACGGGGCGCAAGCCTCTGGGTCAGGGCGAGGACAGTGCCCGTATGCCATTCATTTAATTTATTTTCATTTTTCTGACTTCCACAACACCCGGTTCCCCCGCGGCTCCCTCCAGTTGCGTGACGCCTCTGTTATAAATCATTGTGTGTTCGTTTGTGTGTGTATGTGATTTTTTTTTTGTGTGTGTTTGTGTTTTGTTTTGGTGTTGTGTGTGTGTTGTGTGTGCGTGTATGTGTTGTGTTCTGGTGTGATGTGGTGGTGTGTGTGTGTGTGTGTGTGTGTGTGTTTGTGTGTGCGTGGTACATGGTTCTGTGTGTGTGTCGTGTGTGTGTTTGCCATGGACATGTTCTGTTTCGTGGTTCCATGGTCTGTGTGATGAAGGGTGAGATGTTTGACAGCGCTCAGTTGGCCGCAGGTACGGCAGGGTGTTGTGTTTTTGTAGGACTCTGCGGCTGCCTGTGTGTGTGTGTGTGTGTTATTAATGCCCATGGCAGTGACCTGCCGACACCCAAATCAGTTTGATTTATGCTCTTCATGCCTCCTCCTCTGCTCCCTTCCGTTTCCTTCTTCCTGTTCATTCAGACTCCAGCCTTGTCTCCTTCAGGGTTCTGTTCGACACTGTGTTTTTATATAGTCTATAAGATGTGCTGATCTTCGCTCATGTATTTCAATGCGTCTGTCCATTTTTTGCAGACTCTTGATAACGTATATAAGTGTGTGTGTGAATATCATGCATTTATGCCTATTGTATCGCGTGTGTGCGTGCCACTGTCTGCACGGGCACACGCACTGTGTTCGGTGCCGTCGCGGACAGTGTTGTCAGGCAGGCCTGGTGCTGGGTTGAGCTAGAGCACAGCCTCTGTTCTCATTGATTTCTGGGAGCACAATCTCATTGGGCTGTTCTAGTGGTACTCGGCAGTAAAGACGATCCTAATGAGTCTCTGAATGCTCTACCTCGTTAAATAACGAGGTCCTCGATTCCCCCCCCCCACCACCCCCTCAACGAACGCTTGGTTCTTAACCACCTCCCCTGTTTGTATTGGGTCCGAGGGGTCTCTAGATATACCGTACCAGCAACTTTTGTCCGGAAAACCAATTTTGACCACAACCTTTTCAAAAAAAAAGTCTTCCTATATCCTGATGGAAACCAATGCGTTTGCTTACATCAGGGAAGAACGTATTTGGACCACACAGGTGATCACTGGTTGCCACTTAAAATAGCTAGGTGTGTGTGTGTGTGTGTGTGTGTGTGTGTGTGTGTGTGTGTGTGTGTGTGTGTGTGTGTGTGTGTGTGTGTGTGTGTGTGTTCAGTGAGTCTATAAAATCTCAATAAATCTGCAGTAATACAAACCGTAGCAAGGGTAATAAGTAGTGTCTCTGGCTGATTTAGCACTGCTTTTGCTTCAATGTAACGGTTAAAGAGTTATCCTTTTAACTCACGTGCCGGCCAAAGGAACATATTTATCATGAGGGATCTACAAATTATAAGTGCATTCTACATCCATCCATTTTTGTGTTTGGTCAATTCTTCTTAAAAAACGTAAATGTTGTTGCTTTTCATGAGCAATAGTATTTTCTTCATTTCACTGTCCATTGATTTATCTGTGCTCTTAAATCGCGGTCCTTCAGGGATTGGCCTCCAGCTTTATGAGGTCAAAAGGTCTGGCGGGTCAGGGTCCGCCCATCATGTATTTAATCCCCATAACATTCGTTCATTTAATGTTGCGGATTGAGTGCTTTATCAGATGCATAACCAGTCGATCGGTTCCACTGATGTAGTATGTTGAAGTATGTTCTGGATGCACTTAAGATAATCGGAAGATGACCGAAGTGCGTTCTTGTGTTTCAGCCAAGTACCATCAATGTTTTGTTTTGCACTGGACTTTGACTTGCATATGACAAAATGTATTCGTAGTTGTGCGAGACTGCGAGTACAATTCTTTAGATGGGTTAGCACATTGTGTTCATGAGAATGGGTAGGTCATCGATGTTCACCCATTGTGTAGCGGTTAGTTCATTTGCTTGTACTTGGGTACTTGGGTTCAATTCAATGGGGAAAATTGTCTTAACAAGGATACAAAAGATGAATTTGCAAGATGGAGTAAAGGTTCCTGAGAAACAGCTAATAAGTACAGGGCAAAGTGAGCAGCTAATGCGCCGGCCTTTCAGAGAGCGGGGAGAAAGGGCGAAACTGTATCCCAGAAACCCAAGATGGCAGCCAATAACATGAAAAGAAAGTTATTGATGGTGATGAGAATCTACCGCATGTCACCGCAACCTCTTTTCTCCGCCGCACCTCATTACTGTCTGGTTCCAACATCCAAACCACCGGATGCAGCTCTTAAATAATGTGTTTCGCTCAAACCTACTAAACCCCGGAGTCCAACCGTATTAAGCTCGCTCCTCGGTTACCGACTAATGGTGCTCTTGTCTCTGTCCCCCCAGGTGGTCCTGAAGATCATCAAGCACTACCAGGAGGAGGGCCAAGGCAGCGAGGTGGTCCAGGGGGTCCTGCTGGGCCTGGTGGTGGAGGACCGCCTGGAGATCACCAACTGCTTCCCCTTTCCCCAGCACACCGAGGACGATGCCGACTTTGACGAAGGTACTTTCCCTCGCACTTGAATATAGTACTAAGCATCGTGTAGCGTCTAATCCTAGCTGTCCTTGTTGTAGAGGGGGAATGGGTTGACCTGACGATTGTTAGTGCTTGGCACTTGGTTTTATAAACATCCTTACTGTACCGACAGCGACATATTCTTTCTCTTCTCACTTATGTACTCATTGTTAGTCGCTTTAGATAAAAGCTTCTGCTAAATGTGAATGTGCTCTTGCAAGGTTTTTATTGTTTTATGTGGCTACCAGAGAGTGCAACAGCACCTTTTTTAACTAGCAACAGGGTGACCTCCGTTGTCAGTGGGGGTTGTACCTGCCATCACTCTGTGTGACTCTTGCTACCGTGGACGGATCTATATCACACTGTGTATTTATAAACCTTGACGGCAGATCCTCAAAGACTCGCTCTGAGCCCTTGGACCTCAACCCCCCCTCACACACCCACCACCACTAGACCAACCTGGTCCACCCACCTCATTCAACGTACACATTGTATTTATTTTTTTCTCTTCCTTTAAACTACACCTTGTTATTGCAGCAGCAGCTGCTGCAGCGACTCAGTACAGGGCCAGTGAGCCAAGAACGATGGTATGGTGGGGGAGGTGAGCAGAGCCGAATCCGGCTCTAACAGGCATCGCGCTAACAAGCTGTGCTGTCTGAAAATATCCCCGACACAGGTTCCAGCGGTGGATAAATGTTTGTTTTGTCAGTGTAAAGAAATAAATAAATTGGCGCCACCACCGTGTCTTCACACCTTTCTCTGTTAATTAGGGCTTTAGAGCGGGTAAACTCCTCTAATGCCTCGGCCCCCTTGAAACCTTTAGATCATTTTTACTTTGAACCAACTAACAACCGTGACGGTTGTTTATGTGAAGGAGCCTCTGATGGCCTCAAGGTGGTTGGTGATAGTTGGATGTGACTCGCTGCCGGTCTGAGTCAACAGGGAGAAATGTGATTTGATTTTTCCCCAAGCAAAACCAACTCCCTTTTCTTTGTTTGGTTAGGGTCTTAGTGGCTTGTTTAACTTCAACTGCCTGCAAAAGGTAATATTAATAACTGGAATTTATAAAGGCGACTTTCATAATACCCAAGGACAGTAACGTCTCTCAACTCGCCTTGACTCGGCCTGTCTTTTTGTGTGTTCTATCACCAAAACGAGAGGTACATGGTACTTTTTTCAGTCTCGCCTCCGTCGATTGTTCCAAAAAAGCTGAACTGATACTTTTGTGTGACCTAAAAACACACTGCTGGCCACTGATTGGCCACAGTGAATAAATGATGAGCGCGACTTCCGAGCCTGAAACCCGACGCAACGACATCCGACACCGGAAACTTGAAAATGCTAGCATCAGCGTTCAGTCACAACAATAGTGGTTGATTATTGAACCATGGGCAGGATCAATGCGTAAACAACACTTCGTGGACCGTGACGGAGGTGGAGACGCTGCTGTGCTTCCACCTGTCTGTGTTGTGTGTCGCGCTGGTCGCGTATGTGGCGAAGTTTCGCACATGCGTGCTTTGACAACCCGGCCCACATTGGAAGAGGTACTCTTTAGATGGAAAAAGTCATGGCGAGTTGGGCCAGTACTGTCGGTGGAAAAGGGCCATTACTCTTCAACTCGGCGACATGAAGCCAGATGTGGATTCTGCAGCGGTAGAGACTGGGTTCTTACGCTTTAGTTATTCCAGGAGTGGGAAGCTGCCTCATCCAAAAACAAGCCCCAAACTCTGTGACTTTACTTCACCTCGAGAGGGGAAAAATAAAAGATCATGCTTTACTTTTGGCAACTGGTGAGGAACAAAATATCAATGCAGTCAGGGAAGTTTCCACACCTGTTGCATTGGTAATGAAAATAAGTTACTGTAAGGTTCAACACAAGAGTTTCCAGATTTTAAAGCAGTCGTGTCAGGGTCTGATGTAAACTTTTTTTACCTTCTTATACACACCAGAACATTGACGGAAGCTTGCAATGCATTTTACCTGTTCCCCTATCTGACTCTGTTGGACACGTAACTGGATGGCATTTCACAGTGGGCTTAAGCGACACTCTGGAAAGGGTTTGTCCTCAACACTTACAATACCGTAGAGCAACTTTGGCTTTCAACTCCAAAAGAAGTTTGGTGCACAGAATCACAAATTAGAAATTCAGGCCCCAGTAGGAAAAATAGAGGTCCAGTTGGAATTTCCGGTTGTGTTAAAAAATGTGCTGCGAAGATGATGATGATGGCACTGGTACAGAGAGTTGTGCTTTATTTTTTTCATTACTTTAAATAGAAATGGCAGCGGCCAGATTTTTTTATTGCTTTTTTATTTTTTATAGTCAAATAAACAATTATTTATCGCTCATTTTTCGACTCTGCTACTTATATTATAATTGTTTGTTCCAATATGTTTGTGCACACGTTTATTAGTGATTATATTTTGAGTAAAAATGAGTCCTCTGCGTACTGCACTGCACTTACTTAAATGGTTTGGGGCAGAGTCGGTTGAAGGAAGTCATTTTGACAAAATCATATGAGTATCGAAATGCTATAATGAAGATGAAGAGGAGATAATGGCTTGACGACCTTTTTTTTAGCAAGACCAGTCCTCAATGAGCTGGTTTCTTATTTTGGACAACGGGATCGATCCGATCCGGTCACGTGTGCCTGTAGTGAGCGAAAGTGGGGCATAAAAATACAAAATGCACTTTGACCTAGTGGCTAGATATAAACGCTTTATAAACGCAGTCAATGTACTGTATACCAACTGCTTGGCCACGGTTTCAAACGACACTGCGGTCCATCTATGGAGTCGCTCTATGGCACTTGAGTGGAAGGTTTCTGATTGGATGACCGGAAATGGAAAGGGCAATGGCTATGTGTAATCACCTCAACGCAGTAAGTTGCAGATGGCGCACTTGTTCTCCCTGGTGTACCCTTTAGCCCGCCCAAAATAACAACACACAATTTAAAGATGAACTGAACTGAAATTTTAAGTTTAGTTGACATAACGGATGTTATTGTCTGCATTCTCATTGGTACAATAAAAATTGTCTGAACTTGCTCAAAAGCGATCGAAAAAATGTTGTACGGTGAAGAAGTGTTTGTTACGGGGCGCCGCCAATGAGTTGGTGTTCATAATCAGCTACGTCACTGGCATGGTAACCTACTTCTAGTCTGTGGCTCTAGCAGCCATGGCAGGGAAATGAGTCAGACTGAGGCTCGCTGAAATGGCTGATGTTCGCTGACTAGCCGATTGCTGATGTAGAGGGAGTTGCACTCGAAGAAATAGTTTCATAGAAGAAAGTAATGTTGTGCAATATCCATCTACAACATCCACCAGAAAGTAAACCTCTAACATCCACCGAAAGTAAACGTGACACTCTCGTGAATCGGCCTCGCATCTATTGCTCATCCGCGGGTGTATCTCCCAAAGTGCATCTAAGGTTGTGTTCACATCTAGCGTTTTTTGTAATGTGAAAGAAAAGTTGAGCCGACTGTTTATTATTCCACAAAAAAAAAAAACACTGGCAGCCGTTTTTTGTCCTAAAAGCGCCACGTGGGTTTTTTCTATTCGCCTAGCAACGAACCCAATTCTAGACCTGACATTACTCGCCTACTACGTATCCAGGCTAGAGCCCATTAGACATGTCGTAGATCTCGACTTGTTTTGTAATTAAAACTATTAATCGCTCCACCGGCACTTTCCTGAGTGATTTGTCCGCCATTGTTTCTTGTTTTGACAGTTGAGAGTTTCCTTCGTGACGAAGTGTCAATGTTCCGCTTGTGATTGGTCAGTTGCCAAAAAGACGCCTGACGTCGGCCGCTTTCTTCCTGGAAGTTGAACTTTTTTCAACGTTCAGTATGGCAGAAAAAAACGCTGGGAGAAGCGTTTAAAAAAACGACCCTGGCTTTTTCCAGAAAGGCTCTGCTCCATAGGAATATAATGTAAACCAAGCGCTGCATGGCTGCCGCGGGTTTTTAAAAGGTAGTAAAAGGTAGTAAATTAAATTAGGCCAAATTAAAGCCAGTAAAAATTAGTAAAAAGTAGTAAACGTCATCTGACGAGGTAGTAAATTTTCGAACCCTAATCCAACTGGACCAATGCCTTTTTCAATTAATGTTACTTACGTGAAGGCCTAGCTTCTTCAAATTACTTGTAGCGTGAATATATTTTTTATGTTGCGAAGTAGGACCTGTGACCTCTAGGAGATACAGTGTACCCTCGCGCGCGCGCGTTAAAAGTCAGTTCTGACTATACCCCGGCTGGCTTGTCTAATCCAAACCTCTCAGTGATGAATTCGCATTAAAATGGGTAAAATGTAAATTTTCAGACCTCTGGCTGGAGGAATCAGCCTTTAAAGAACTGGCTTAGGCCAGTAAAGCTGTGCAACAGCCGAGAGGCGGATATTGCAGTGTCTGCAAAAAGACCATTATAGATATTACCTGGATGGGGAGTGAAAGCCGGTCAAATTCGCATATGGAGTCTGCAAGTCATCCGAGCAAGGATGCTGACGGGACGTTAGGCACGCAGCTACCGCTGTCGCTGTTTGCGCTAGCACGACTGCTTAGCTCAGGACTGCTAGTTTCTACTCCCTCAACCTCCACTGTCTTCCTCACACCTCGTGTCTCTCCCGCCCCGCAAATCCACCCGCCAGTATTTCCTCACACGACCAGCACACAGATGCTCTGCGCTGCCACCTCTCTACACTGCAGGCACGACTAGGGTACTGTGGTGTTTTAGATTTAGCAGTATAAAACACCACTCGTTCCAAGTCAAAACGATAACATAGGAGAGCTGTTCCGCATGATGTTCCCCGGACTCCCAAATCGCAAAATCGTTCGCCGTTGGCCGAAGCGAACAAGACCGGCTACATCATCAAAATTTGGCATTGCCCCCTATTTTAAGAAGCAACTTGTTGAGGCCATCAATCATGCTGGACCCGTACGTCCTGAATGGTTTTGATGAGAGCCTCAACCAGTCGTCAAAAGAAAAAACAAATGGATATACACATTCGTTTTTTGGAAGATGGTTGTGTACAGTCCAGATATACTTTGGCTCACAGTTCCTGGGACATGGAAAGAGCTGACGATCTGTTGCGGCACATCAAAGTAAGTTTATTTTTCTTTTACTTACACTTATTGTTGTTACATAGGTACGGCTGGGCGCGATGCAGTATCACAAAAAAATAATAAATAAATAAGTAATTTTCACACCGTTAGCACACCAGGATCTCGTAATTACGAGAAAATATCTTGTAAATTACGAACATCAAGGATCACCCCTCTTCAATTCATCATAACGTGGCTGGCTGGCTGCAGGACGGCAACCGATGAACGCGATATCCGACGCCATTTCATATTTTATTATTTAACATTTTCATGGATATTTGATAATTATAATTAAAATTATTTAATAGTATTAATTTTAACCTATCGTTGAAGATTTCTGTAAACACAATATTGGAAAAGTGTCTATAATTAAAAAGTGTTATAGCCCAAACTGTTATGCATTAAACTGAAGGGTTGAGCATGGCGCTCAGATAAAGTCAGATCTACATTATTGGGGATTTTTAACAGTGAGCCACATTTGGAAGAACCAATGATCTAACTTTGGCAATAAGCAGTCCTTGAATATAGGCCATATATATCTATCACTGTCAAATGTATTCCAACAACCCGACGACGTGTGTCGACTTTAGTGATAGCTAAACTTACGCTAAAATTGTAAAGTTGAGCATAGCCAATAGAAGTCAATAATTACTGGGACTGTACTGTGAGTAAATGTGGAGACTGAAGATGTTAATCTCTAATCAAAACTTTCTTCTGTGTGATAAGTCACAGGGAATGTGTTGCACAACCTCAACATGGAGGGAGCTTCTCTCAGTTGGATATGGAAACATGGCCCTAATTGGAACTTCAAACTCCTGGATCTCTCTTAAAAGGAGCATGCTGAGCTGTACGGGAGGTGCTCAAGTCCTGATGGTTGGGAGCTGTGGACTGCACATCCTCCACAATGCCATGAAGGCAGGCTTCACAGCCTGGCAAATTGGACAAAACTCCTGCGCAGCAGCGCCCCATTTTCTCTTCCACAACGTTCCCTGCCCGAAGAGAAGGACTACACCCAACATAACCGGATCATCCTGCTTTCCCCTCTCTTTCTGCGTGGCCACAGATGGGTCGAAAATGTGGCCGGGTTGCAGAGAGATTCCTGATAAAGAAATGATAAAAGAAAAAGCCACATCACACAGCTGAGGCACTTGTGACTGCAATTTTAATTAGCAACCTCGTATGTTTGCCTGTTGTTAATAATCATTGGGTTATGTTGCTCTCTCTCTTGGTCATTTTTTGTGTCCAGTGTTGAAGTTATTAAGGTTGTTTGTTAATAAAATACTATTACAGTGTAAAGTTGCACTTTATTGCCATTTTTTTTGAGGCCCCTAATTTAACCATTTTGTTTGTAAAGGTCCAGTCGGTCTTCTAATTGTCATGGAATTGTTACTTTTTGACATTAAGTAAAAACCTATGGACCAAGGCAGGTTGGGACACCTTGATTAATCCAACTCCTATGTTAGAGTTCCCTCTTACTTCAATGTAGCTCTCTCGCTGGCCCTAACACAAACACTCACATACTGTGGTGTGTGTGTGGTGTGTGTGGTGTGTGTGGTGTGTGTGTGTGTGTGTGTGTGTGTGTGTGTGTGTGTGTGTGTTGTGTGTGTGTGGTGTGTGTGTGTGTGTGTGTTGTGTTGTTGTATGTGTGTATATATATTTATTTTAAGCTGCTACAGTTGAAGCTTGAAGTCGTGCTGGTAGTAAAAAAAATTGTGACGGTAGTAAAAAGGTAGTAAAAAGGTAGTAAATTCAACTTAAGAATCTCTGTATAAACCCTGCGCTGGCAGATTTAAAAAAACGCTAGATGTGAACACGGCCTAACATGTCTTTCAGGCCCCGTCCACACGGAGCGGATTTTTTTGGTGAACTATGTCTTTAATCAGGGTGTCTGCGAACCTTAAAAAGTCTTAAAAAGTACTTAAATTCGTTACAAATTCATATGCTGGTCTTAAATACTGTGACTCAAGGTCTTAAATTTGTCGGGGCAGGACTATACTTCTTTTTATTTTTTCTCGAGGGAATTTTCACAGAGGACATGTGAGAGAGGCTTCCTTTCTTGCTAGCTTGCATACATATAACGATTATCTGCGTGCCTTTGCTAGCTAGTCTGCGACAAATGGGTAGGTGCAAATTCAAGGACGGCTGGCTGGAAGACGTCCGTTAACGAAGTTGGCTCGCGTCTGGTTGCAAACCGCCACCAATTGTGGTGTTTTAGGTCTTAAATTTCATTCAAAGGTGGTCTTTAAAAAGGTCTTAAAAATCTTAAATTTGACTTGCTGAAATCTGCAGATACCCTGCTATAACATGGTTATTAGGGCAGATAATAAACCATGTTCTTTAGTAGTGTCCAGGTCCCAGAGTGGTTTCAAATAAACCGGACCTATGCGGATTCGTGTGGACACCTGAAGCGCCGTTTAGAGTTGCGTTGAAAGTGTTTTTTGCAATTATTTTTGTAGCTTTAAATACAGCCCTACGTAAATTTAATTACTAACGTTACATTAAAAGTATTTCTACTCAATCTAAAAGGTTAACGAACTGCTATCACCTCCTTGACTTGAAATGTTTCCTATACAGTGCCGCAGGCTGGATGCGCGCAGGGCTGGATGCGCGCAGTCTGGATGCGCGCAGGCTGGATGCGCGCAGGCTGGATGCGCGCAGGCTGATGCGCGCAGGCTGGATGCGCGCAGGCTGGATGGGCGCCAGGGCTGGATGCGCCAGGGCTGGTCATGGCGCGCAGGCTGGATTGCGCGCAGGCTGGATGCGCGCAGGCTGGATGCTGCTTCCACTTTTTTTTGTGGAGAACCAGCGCCTTGAATATGTCTACGGTACATCCCAGCGTTTGAACAGCTCATATGCGCTTTCCGCAATGGGTCCGTTCTTTACGGAGATATTCCTGGTACGCATCAAAGGGAAAACAGAGGGGGAAAGATCGTTTTTCGTTCTTGTTTACTTGTGGTTGGCTATTTTGGGCGCGCTCCAGCGGTCTTCGCTTCGGACGGTCCCTTAGGAGAGAGCATGGCCACTTCCAACAACCTTCTCTCGCTCGCACAGCATCCAAAAATGCCCTATGCAGTGGTTATGCAACCCTAATCTCCAACCATAGATGGTCATGTGTGTTGACCGGGACTCTCGGCAGCAGACGATTTCAATTGGCGAGTGTCTATGCTCCAGCCAGCACCCACACGCACACCAGTCACACCCACATGAGGTGGGAGCTGGAGCCCTGAAATTGATCCCTCTTCCAACCGGGAGTCGGACACTACAAGGCATGTCCCTCACAGGCTCAAACGTCGTAACAAGCCATATTTAAAATCACTATTTATCCACCGTGGAGTGAGAAACGGTTTGCGTGTCTGCGTCAACGACCCTAGTCCTACCATGCCAGTGACGTGTCATCGAAAATGTCGGCGCTCTAATACTAACGGACCGCCAATTTTCTTTTGTTTGCTAAAAGCCATATATGATTTCTTTTTAAATATTTTTTTTGGTGTCTTTTTTTATAATTGGTCATAAACTAACACGTATCGTTCGTGATTAATTTGAGTTCAGGTTAATCTTTAAAAATTCCCCTTATTTGAAAGGCACTCTCCAGAGATGAGGATAATGCTGTCATTTAAGCCTCAAAACTCTCGGCCATCTGTTGGGTTCCACAAGGAGCTGGACACTGGTGACTTACCAAGGTGCTCTGTTTCATCAGCATTACGTTCTCTTGCTATTCCCTCATCTCCCTGGGCCTTAGTTGGAAGCGCTTGGCGGTTCTGCGTTAACGCTGGCCGGAGCCCAATTCCCCGGTCGACCTCAAGGAGAGGTGCTGCCTTCCACACTGGCTGAGCCTTCCCTTTTTGGTTACGTATTTATTTATTTTGGCCCCCTTAGCTGAGTCATTCATGCACTTCAATTAACATTATGGTGTGATGCTGTAGGTTTTTCTGCCCCGTCCCCAACACCATCAAAAGCAGCCAGTTGGGTCTGAAGGTTTCTAACTTTGGAAAGGGCACGGCCATGTTTCCGTCTTTGTCCTTCTTTGCGGTCCAAGCCACTGTCCACATAATACCGAGTGCTAAAGTATTGCAGGCCACCCCCCCCCCCCCACACTCTGGCTGATGTGGTAATTCAGTGACGCTGCATAATCTGCAGATTGATTATTCCTCAAAAGCTCCCAGTGCTGGCCAGTGACCACAGTCGCCTCTCCACCTCGCGCTAGAAGTACCAGTGTGGGTGCTGCTGGGTTTGGGTTGAAACTGGCTCATGTGTTCTTATGGATATGTTCCTTTTTTGTGTGTGCTTGTTGCACACCGCTTTATTCACCCTTTTTTTTGACCGGCTAGAGAACACGTACTCCTCTCACTTTCCAGATGTGTTTTTGAGGTTGTGGCCATGTGCAAGTGTCTGTATGCATGAACACCGTTTTTAATGATTTTCCCTCAAGTGTGTCCATGTTATATGGACGTCGTGCGGCGTCCATTGCTATGCTGCCTTTCCGTCAACAGGTGCAGTGTGGAGCCTGCTATTTGCAGCTCTGGCCATTCCTAGAAAAATACAAAGGAGGGGAGAGAGAGTGAGAGAGGAGGGAGAGAATATAAAAAAGGGAGAACGGGGAAGCAGCCCCCCTTGACGATGAAACCTTGGCCAAAACCTCCAAGCCGCCTCCGACCACCTCCGTCCTTGCATACATTGTGTCCTTGTTGTGTGGCTCAGGAAAGTAATTGTGAAATATGCGCCGCTTGTCAGAAGGGCCTTCATTCTCCTTACACGCGCGAAGCAATCTGAAGCTCCAGCAGAGTTGTGTTGATGACGTTTAGCATGTGCAAGCTCCTTGTGATATCAGCACATGTATGGTAACAGAAGATAGCCAAGGGGAGCCCGTTTAATAAAGGTTACCACATTCAGACTCAGTCTATGAAATGGCAAACGTGCACTTTGACGTGCAAGTTTATTTTTTGGAAAGTAGTGGATTAGGAATAATTGAGCATTGGGGGGAGTGCTCTAAGAACAATGGCCTGGTGTATTATCCACTGAGGGGAAAATGACTTTTGCTCTTCATTTGTTGTTGGTTGGCCATGCTATATGGTGCTTTTTGATATGAACATTATCTGAAAAAAACCCTTGGGATGATGAAAGTAGCCCCCATGGTTTATTCCCAGTATGCTGAAGCTTCACCAGGTGAATCTCAGCTGTGCTTATGGCAATCACTAGACCCTTTTTATTCTTCATAATGTCAGAGGACCGAGATCAAATGGCTTGTACTACAGAGTTGTGGGACACACAAAAGCCGGAGGATATGGTCTACTTATATTCTCTCCTGTCGAGTTGCGTCCTTGTTAACTTTGAACAGGGATTAGCAATAGCCGTTGATGAAACTGTGCATTCTCAGCAAATATGCGACGGAGAAAAGGGTAAATTTTGAGAGCTTATTACCGTGTTGCTTATTCCCGTCATCGACCTGGTGGTAGATAACATAAAAGTTCTCTGAAAGTAAACTATGTGTGAAAAGGAAGGAGCAAATTAAGCATTTTAAAAAGTCCCCAAATAAGGCTTTTGGTTTGATACCGTTTTTTTGTTTTTACTTTACTTTGGTTGTGCCTTTTGAGCATTAGTCTTGTGTTTTAGTTACCAGGTGTGTACACCTTACAAATATGATTCTTATTTCTAAAGACGTTCAAATTTTATCTCCCAAATTGAAATAATGTGTGTACTGTCTTTTGTTTTTGCCCCCTTAAGCCCTGTAGATAGCAATAGTTTATAAATGGAATTTCTAAAG
>OLKM01000719.1:0-57500 GCA_900291075.1 Melanogrammus aeglefinus
GGATAATACCTGACCAGGGCCAACGACTTGTGGAGAGACGGATTTGGGACCCACCCGGGAGCCAACGATGCCACGGAAGCCGTGTTCCGGACCGCGGTTGTCAACGGACTCAGCCCCAAGACCCGAGAGAACCTCGAGTCAGTGATTGGCCTCGGTGAAAAGAAACGACGGGCCTGGGAGAAGGCAATCGTACACCATGTGACCAGGGAATTAAAAAAGGAGGCGGAGGATGAGAAGGAAGAGCTGGAGCTGAGAAAGCGGCTCCTGCGTATGGGCGTAAAAGCGGCCGTACAAAACCTCAACCGAGACAAGAAGGAAGGCAGCAAGGATCAAGCCTCCGAAATCATGGCCCTCACGGAGAGCCTCCAACCGTCTCCGTACGCCCTACCCCCAATCAACAACCCGCCCCAACATCAATCCCAAGCCAACAATTCGCCTCAAACTCAATTCTGCTCCAACAACCCGCCCCAACATCAATCCCAAGCCAACAATTCACCTCAAACTCAATTCTGCTCCAACAACCCGCCCCAACATCAATCCCAAGCCAACAATTCGCCTCAAACTCAATCCTGCTCCAACAACCCGCCCCAACATCAATCCCAAGCCAACATTTCGCCTCAAACTCAATTCTACTCCAACAACCCGCCCCAACATCAATCCCAATCCAACAATTTGCCTCAAGCTCAATTCCACTTCAACGACCCGCCCCAATATCAATTCCAATCAGCTCCTGCTCAATCTTGGGGATCAACCTCCCCCCGGTACCCCTTCAGGGGTCCCCAACGAGGCAGAGGCAAATACCAGCCAGGTGTACGGCCACACCCAAGCACCAATCCTTGCTATTGCTGCAACCAACTCGGACACTGGGCCGACAACTGCCCACAGCGCAACAAACAGGCGCCCCAACACGCCCGGCAAAATGGCGCCCCATGGAACGGCTGGACGGGCCCCCAAAACCCTGGTGTCTCGATGTACCCCGCCTGGACCGAACACGACCACAGAGACGACCCCCGTCAATATTGACAAGTCCCGAGCGCCCTGAGAGGGACCCAGGTAAAAGACCTGGGAACAGGGCCCCCGATGTTGGAAGGACTGGTGAACCAAACCCCGGTAGCCTTCATGATCGACACTGGGGCAACGGTATCCACCGTTGGGAACCTGAACCAACAAGCCCCACCCCTCTCCACTCGAACCCTGACCACCATGGGGTTCTCGGGAATAGAAAAAGTCAGCCCCTTCACAAACCCGCTACCTCTGACTGTCCTCGGACGGACTTTCTACCACTCTTTTCTGTATGCCCCCGACTGTCCCACAAACCTCCTTGGAAGAGACATCCTCAGCAAGATCAACTGCCACATCGGTTGCTCCCCTGATGGGACTACGATAACGGCAGACTTGAACCAGCCCCTACTTATGATGGCGGTGCATGGACCCCCGCCTCTGGACCCACCCGTTGACGTCTATTGGATCCGGAACGTGACCACCCCCCACGGACTTAAACCCCTTGAAGAAATATACCAACTGTGGACCCCCTGGATCCAACTGCAGGGTGATTTCTACCCACCGCATGACCCCCTCCACACGACCCTCAACGTACTGCACGACCCTGACGACTGCTACGACGAACACTGGAAGATCGCCATGGAGGGCACTAGCCAAGAGTGCCTCTACAAGGAGATCTATCTGGGGCCGGAGGGGGTGGCGGCCGCCACCATCTTCTCACACGAGCAGGAACACTGGTACCGCCTGAGCCCCGCATCTCGGCCACATGTTACCCTGGCAATTGCAAGGCACCATACGGCCATGAGTTTGGGGCCAATGGTCGCCAAAGCCGCCGCTGTTCGCGAATGGACGTGACGAACTGGCGGCCTACGCAACCGCAAAGAAGATGACTTGGTTGGACGCCCTCCCTTTGGCACTGTTCAGCGTCCGCTCCCAACTTAGCTCGAGGAGTGGCCTCAGCCCCTTTGAGTTAGTGACCGGCAGGCCCATGCCGGGCCCTCACACTCCCCCAAGGGGACCAGTGCTAGATCATTATGATGAAGCGCTCCTAGAGTATGTCCAAGCCCTTACTCTTGCTTCACGAGGACTGTTCTTGCAGGTCACCACCGCCGCGACCCCTGTACCGGAGCCCGCCCCGCTCGTCACACCCGGAGACTGGGTCTGGGTCAAGGTCCATAAAAGACAGTCCCTTCAGCCACGGTGGGAGGGCCCTTACAAGGTGCTGTTAGCCACCCCCTTTTCCGTCTCCCTTGCAGGGAAAAGCGGCGCCCGCTGGCACCACCTGTCCACCACCCGCAAGGCCGACAACCCCAACGACCGCTCCCTTTGCGCCACTCAGCGTGACCTGATCCAACTGCACCATGGGACTGCTACCCGCGACGACGCCACGACAGGTCCGGGCCCATAGAGACGCCGTCACCATCATAGTAGGAACAACCAGTGCCATACTACTGCTCCTCCTCCTTTGGGAGTTTGATGTCTATCGTGTCAAGCTTGACACGCCCCTTCCTACTGACACGCCCCTCCCAACTACCACCCCGTCTCCTCACCCAACTGCCCCCCCTGGATCCCCCGCTCACCGTCCTCGACACCAGAAAAGACACGTTCAACACAGAGCCGTCAAATCCCACGATGACCCCTGCCTTGACATGCATGGTGGGCTATCTCTGACCTACACCTATGGCACCACAGCCTCCTACACCTTCTTCCTATGTGACATCATCCACTGCGGGCCACGTCCCGCCGGCTGGGATCCGTATGAGGTATACGTCTGCGACGCCACAAGGGGTCACTTCCCAGGGGTGCAAGGCAACTCCTACATAACCACTGGTCGAACTAACAGTTTTGGTTGCGGGCCTTGGAGCAATGTGCTATGGTTGTCGGGAAACCGACAGGATCAGTACGTCACCAACCGCACTCATATTCACCTCACCAACTACCGTGAGAACGATGGAACGGCCATTCTACAGAGTAGGGGATTCCTTTCCAAGGGTAACGGTAGTTGTTCTCACCCTCCAGAATGTCACCACTAACCCATACCGCGGGTGGGGTGAGAGCTGGAAGACGGTCACGGGGAAGTACGCTCGCTACTGTGGTGTCGACTCAGACTCGGTCTACTTCGTGTTTGGCGTGTCTCGATCCTATGAGGACCCGTGGGCCTTGCTTAAGGTGAATTTCGTGCATGCCCCTAAGCCGCGCCCTAATATAACTGTTGCGTCACCCCACAGAACCAACATCACACGCACTGGCCCGGTCACGGTCTATACCATTGATTCCACGGGTCAGCTACCCGCACACGATTCCATTGCGCTCGCAACCG
Source organism: Melanogrammus aeglefinus (assembly GCA_900291075.1). NCBI lineage: Eukaryota > Metazoa > Chordata > Actinopteri > Gadiformes > Gadidae > Melanogrammus > Melanogrammus aeglefinus. Next base: position 3,323 of record OLKM01000719.1, read on the forward strand.
GCTACACAGATGACAATGCATGGCTGAACTGGATCGCGGCTACTGTTAGATTCCAGGGTCTGACCGACTGCGTTGCCTGTGCCTCAGCGCGCCCCCACCTCGTGTCCACCCCACTGGTGTTCAACTTCACTGGCGACCCTTTTGGCTCTCATTGCCTCTTCGCCCTGTTCATGGCGGCAGCCCCTAGCAGATGCGGTCTCCTCGCTTCCCTGTTTCCCCCCGGCCTTAACGACTCCATTCCCCCGGTGTTCACTCCTGGTGAGGGTACCCACTCCTGCATCACCCGCGCTGGCTCCATTGACGTGGGGTCGGTACCTCCGTCATGGTGCCACTCCGTAACTGATGTCACACTTTGGCCTAACATGACTGGCCCTACAATAGGTCGCCAGGACCTGTTTTGGTCATGTGAACGGTTTACCCTTAGACTAGGCCTCCCGGCTCGATGGTCCGGAACCTGCGTTATAGTGCGCCTATTAATGCCCGTTGCTCTTTTCGCTCTGAGCCCGACTGAGCCCAGTAATCTCTCTGCCCCCCGATACACCCGCTCCATTGCCGATCACTTTGATCTGTCCAAGAACACGCCCACGTATATCGACAACATAGGCATCCCGCGGGGGGTCCCCAACCAATTCAAACTAGCAGACCAGGTGGCCGCGGGCTTCGAAAACATACCCATCCATTGCAAGCCCTATTTCCGATCACCCCTAACAAGAACGTAGATCGCATTAACTATGTTCACTATAATGTCCAACGTCTGTCCAACCTCACTCGTGACGCGGTGGAAGGTTTAGCCTCCCAACTGGCTGCCACCTCCCTGATGGCCTATCAGAATCGTCTGGCCCTAGACATGATACTGGCCGAGAAAGGGGGGGTCTGTTCTATGTTTGGGGCGCAGTGCTGCACCTTCATCCCCAACAACACAGCGCCTGATGGCTTCGGTGACTAGAGCCCTGGCGGTCTTCGAGCCCTCTCCATCCAGATGGCAGAGGACTCTGGGGTTGACAACCCCATAGAGAAATGGATGACCGACATCTTCGGGAAGTGGAAGGGCCTGCTCATGGCCCTTCTGTCGTCCCTGGCCTGCTTCGCCGGAATCCTGGTATGCTGCGGGTGCTGCTGCATCCCCTGCGCCCGCACACTCTGCTCCCGTCTCATCACCGCCGCCCTCCAGAAGGAGGAGCTCCAGCTCCCTCCCAACTCCGGACCCACGCCCCTCATGCCCCTGATGGACTTCACCGCACCGCCTGACCAAAGGGACCAGAGAAACCAACGAACGCCCCCAGCCCCGGGCTATGATCACGGTTTCCCTTTCCCCAACCACGCCCCCATTTTCGACTGGACCCCCACCTGTAGGACCCCCCTCGGCCCTAGCGGCTACCCGTGATGTGCTAGTAACCTCTCTGGGTAGCCACCCCTTCCCCCTCCCTCCCCTTCCCTCAACCCTACCTCCGCCCCTCCTTGACCCCCTCCCCCGCAGCTATTACCCACTCCTCATCCCTCCTCATCGTCCTTCCACGTCATCCCTCCTCACCGTCCCTCCTCATCCCTCCTCATCCCTCATCCTTCAACGTCATCCCTCCTCACCGTCCCTCCTCATCCCTCATCCTTCAACGTCATCCCTCCTCACCGTCCCTCCTCAACCCTCCTCATCGTCCTTCCACGTCATCCCTCCTCACCGTCCCTCCTCAACGTCCTTCCTCATCCCTCCTCATCGTCCTTCCACGTCATCCCTCCTCACCGTCCCTCCTCATCCCTCCTCATCATCCCTCCTCATCCCTCCCTCATCGTCCTTCCCACGTCATCCTTCCCTCATTCGTCCCTCCTCATCCTCCTTCCTCACCGTACTTCCACGTGGTTCCTTACAGACTCCGATGGCCCGGGCCAACCCCGTACTGAATCTCGTGCTCGTAGCTGCCTTTATTGAATGATTTATGTTTACTAACTTACATGCTCAAAATTTTTTGTTGTAGCATCCTGTAGTTCTCCCCTGTTTAGTGTGTGTGAGTCATCTTTGGACGACTTGAGGGGGACATCTGTTCTCACGCCGCATTTACCGTGTTTTCTATGCTACTGTCTGTGATGTGTGGTTTTGAGCGCAGTTGAATAAACGGGTCTGTAAAGATTCAGGCGGAACATTGCGTCCACCTGCCCATGATGACGCTCACGGTTTGGTTGCTGCTTCCCCATGCATTCTTGGCAGTTCCTTTAGATCCTGCGGTCATGTATTCCTTGCCACACCGTTAGACTTTGTATTGTTTAGACTTTTGTGTTGTTTAGATTTTGTGATTGTTTTGACTTTGTGTTGTTTAGATTTTTGGTGTTTTTGTGTTATATATATACCTTGATGATGGTACAACAGCTGTAAAGTGCGCGCTGAGATCCATCCATCATATCCCTAGTTAGTGAAGTCGCCTTGCGGCGACTTGAGGGGGATATGACGGGATATGATGGTCCTTAGATTCTAATTAAGCCCCTTTACATTCTAATTAAACTCCTTACATTCAAATTAAGCCCCTTACATTCTAATTACACTCTAATAGGCCTTATACTCTAACCAGGCCCCTTACACTCTAACTAGGCTCGAACTAACCAGCACCACAGGGCCCCAGGTCATAAAAAACATTGCCACCATAAAGATTTACGAACACAGGAAGAACCAGCTCTCTTCTCCCAAGGAAAAGCCAGATCCACAGGTTCCCACAACAAGTAAATTACTTTACAACAGTCAGCCCACCATAAGATTTTAGGGTAAACACAAGGTAAAGTACCCACACTCAGCATAGCCTTCAAGTTGGCATGCATTTCACCCCCTTTATGAACACAAAACAGGCCCGTCGAGAACGCGCATTCACGCGCAAAAACTCAGTTTAAACTATCGCCTTTTCTCATATTGGGTCACTTGAAGTAGAACCTTGCTCCAAGGCGAAGCTACGAGTCCCTCAGCGCGCGCTAAGGTATTAGACCGAACCTACCTCTTAGACTGCTGCTCATAATTAGTATAACCTGTTACCAGTATAACTTTTTCACTGAATAAAGTCGAGGATTTTTATACCGACATAGTCCTTCCCTTCTCCGTCTCAGTTCCTCCGAACGGCCAGACCACATTTTTCCCAACAGCGGTCTTTGTAATTGTACCCGACCAGCACTTACCGATAAACGGTGAGTATCGATCCTCTAGAAGACGAACGAGTTCATGACGATCAGAATACGCCAAAACACAACAACATGGACCGCCTACCAGAGCGACAATGCAGCGGCGCGCATTATATACCTCATGGCGGGAGAACCGCCCCTGTGGCCAATGTTGCCAGATTGGGCTAGATTGGGCGGGAAATCTGGTCCAATCTGGCAACAGTCTGTGGCGGTGCCGCCCCGGCGCACATGAGTGACGTCATACTGACCGGTCCCGCCTCCTGTAACGGTGGAGGGTTTGGACGGTTCCATCTCTTTAAATGTGCCTATAATTACAAAAAGTACAAAAAGGACATTGGAACATAAGTGAATAAATAAAAAAAGTGAATACTGATATAAAATAAAAAACACAACGAATTAATTTTAAAGACTGGGCGGGAAGCCACATCTGGCCGGTTAGCTCTGTTGGTTAGGTCGCGGGTTCGATACTACTGGCCAATAGTTATTTTGACCGGAAAACTGCAGCTTGTGAATCAGTGTTGTGCACATAATGAATGCTCTAGGTAAAATGTATATCTCATCCACGAAGCAATGACATGCGGTATCTTGCATCACCAGTAGATGGAGACAGACATGCTGATCTGAACCAAGGCCAAGGTGTCCAATATGGAACATGGACGTTCAAGCAAAGCAAGGGTGTTACGGACCCGTTAGTACCGTGAGCTGTTGTTATTACGCACGCACGCACACAGGCACATAAGCACACACACACACACACACACACACACACACACACACACACACACACACACACACACACACACACACACACACACACACACACACACACACACACACACACACACACACACACACACACACACACACAGTGGCGGTTCTACATGGAATTAGACCCCGGGCGAGACCCCTCCGAGTCCGCCCCCCCCCGCCCCCGCGTTTTTTTTTTTTTTTTTTTTTACTAAATAAATGAAAGACAAACTGTGCACAATTGCAAAAAAAACTTTTATAGAACTTTAAATAGGTAATCAATGTGCACAATTATGCACAACACAGTATAAGTTACAACATACAAGTGGAATAAATATCAGATATAGAAAAAAATGAAGAAGAGCAGAGAACATTAAGAATACTATACAAAAAAGACACTTCAGAAAATCTAATTATTACACTATTGCAACATTAATATTCATATAAAATAGAGGAAGCACTAAAATACCATGGAAAGTGGTGTGTCTTATGCTTAGGGTTTACTTTTACAATTGGATACTGGTTTGGAGTCATTGGGTCACATGGCATGGAAGCTATTGAAAGAAATATGATAATTCCTGCATATTAATATTCATTATAAAATAGAGGAAGCACTAAAATACCATAACAAGTGGGTGTGACTTATTCTTCGGATTTAATAATACCATTAGATATTGGTTTGGAGTCACTGGGGTCACATGAAATGGAAGCCTATTGAAAGAAAAATGATAATTCCTGCATACTAATATTCATATAAAATAGAGGAAGCAATAAAATACAATACAAAGTGGTGTGTCTTATGCTTAGGGTTTACTTCTACAATTGGATACTGGTTTGGAGTCACTGGGTCCTATAGCATGGAAGCTATTGAAAGAAATATGATAATTCCTGAATATTAATAGGCTATTCATATAAAATAGAGGAAGCAATAAAATACCATATCAAGTGGTGTGTCTTATTCTTCGGGTTTAATAATACAATTAGATACTGGTTTGGAGTCACTGGGTCACATGAAATGGAAACTATTGGAAAAAACTGCAAGTATTTTGTATTGATATTTTTACGTGAAGTAATTTATTGACGATTTATTTCCAGCGATCCACCGCGGGGCTCTGCGAGGTGCGCTGACCGTTCTCCTGCTGCTATTGCCGGGCAAATCTCCGTGAAGTCGCGGCTGGAACTGGACTGAATATCCGTCGAATATCCAACCTAAAACTTTCTTCACCGCGGTGCGCTACCGTAGAATGCTCAGCGCCACCGTAGAAATTACACTTATGAAGGGCGATGATAAAATGATGTTCAAGTTTTTCTCCTCGCTTTGGGCGCCTACTTAGGCAACCAAACACAACAGATCCAGCGAATCTGTGATAATGATCGTGTGCGCGAGAGCAATGACTTCGTTTGTCTTCCTGTTTATGACGGTAAGGATAACCCCGCGGCCCGCCCCCTGCCCCTGGCGTAAAGCGGTTCCCGTTCTAGCCCAGCTCACAACTGGGGCTTGAGTTGAACCGGTTTTTAGGGGCCGTAGCCGGTTCTTTGGCGGTGTGAAACCAAAACCTGGCTCTAGCTCCGAACCGGGCCCGGAACGGGCTCCGATTTTGCGGCGGCGTGTGAAAGGGCCAACATAGATGTCACCTTTCTTAGCAAAGCAAGGGGCGCAAGCAGGAGCGCCTGCCAGCCGCAGGGGGGCGCCAATTCGCCCGATTCCCCACAGTGATATGATAGATAATAGAAAACCGCTTCGCAACCCAGATTATTATTTATTTATTTACTTGGTCGTTCCGTCCCCCACGTGGCTTGAAAAAGTGCCGCCCCGGGCCACCGCGTGGCCCGTGTCTAAAACCACACACACACACACACACACACACACACACACACACACACACACACACACACACACACAACACACACACACACACACACACACACACACACACACACACAAACACACACACACACACACACACACACACACACACACACACACACACACACACACACACACACACACACACACACGTTTGCACAGTGGTGTGCATGTTTACAATTTTTATTTCAATTAGAATCCATTTGATTTCCGCTATATTAAGCACTTCTTGGCGGCTTAAAATGTGTCGCTTTATTGAAACATATTTTCATCATCACTTTGCACCACAGCACGCACCGCCGTTTCGACAGGAAATGAATTTTCTAGTTTATATATAATTAGAATATGGAACAGCTTCTTCTTTCGAAACAAACCACAGACACCGAATACACATAGTGCAAGTCACAGAGGCCGCCAGCTTGGTGTTAAAACCTTTAAAGGTTCTGAACATTAATGCGCGGTCAGAAAATGTACAGTTTAAAGTGTTTTTGATCGTCTTTGGATTACTTATTATTAACCTAATCATTAGTGTTATTATTATTATATATATTTCTAAGTCACCCACACATTGATATGGCCTGCATGCAGGATGATTTTATGAAACGTGAAACGTAAAAACAATAATAATAATAAATAAATAAACAATAAACAACAATGACGATGAGGTGGGTGACAATGATAACAACAAAAAAAAGTAGTGTTGTGCCAGCAGCATGCTATGCAACCGCATTTCTGTCTGTGCCCTGCCACATACACACGCTGCATTGATGAGTCAGAACACCACCCACATGACCAGTTCTATCAAACCCACTCATGAGCAGACTGAGTGACAACCCTCATTTCCCTTTTCTGGGAAAACTAGCACTGCCCAGCGACCCATAAGGCGGGTAACGTCACCATAGCCTCCCCCTGGCTGGCGGGCGCTGTCCCCCTGCCTCTTCACCAACTCAGAACGCCCTCAAATCTCTCCAGCCTCTTCCTCATGTCCTCCTCCGTGCACTGCTCGATGCGGCTCTTCACCAGGCGCCCCAGGTCCCTGTAGAAGGCGTGTGCCCAGCCCGTCTCCAGGCAGTGCGTGGAGATCTTGCACACCTTGTACAGCACGGTGAGGAGCTTCTCGTTGCTGCTCACCGAGCACCTCGTCAGCACCCAGTTGCCCCACGCCGCCCACATCTCGTCCTCCGAGAAGTCCACCGTCAGGCTGTCCCCGCCGCAGTCGCCGGGCGCGTTCAGCGACCGGACCTCCGTGTCCGTCACGTCGTTCCATATGGCGCTGTGTGTGTGTGTGTGTGTGTGTGTGTGTGTGTGTGTGTGTGTGTGTGTGTGTGTGTGTGTGTGTGTGTGTGTGTGTGTGTGTGTGTGTGTGTGTGCATATGTGTGTGTGTGTATGTGTGAGAGAGAGTGAGAGTGAGAGTGAGAGTGAGATAGAGTGAGAGAGAGACACAGACAGACAGACAGACAGACAGACAGACAGACAGACAGACAGACAGACAGACAGACAGACAGACAGACAGACAGACAGACAGACAGAGAGAGAGGGAGAGAGAGAGAGAGAGAGAAAAATAAAAGTGAGTGAGTGAGTGAGTGTGTGAGTGCGTGCATGCGTGCGTGCGTGCGTGCGTGCGTGCGTGCATGCGTGTGAGAGGGGGAGGTGTAGAGGTCAGCATTTTGTCATTTCGACAGAAAACATCCACAGCCATTTCTTTCAATTTCACGCATAAATAAACCAGATCGACACAAGTGACATCAGCACATCAGACGTCACAACAATGAACCGCACACTAAATACAGAACTGACAGAAGACAGATAATGATTCTCCTTGTTGTCGATTTGAAATCACATGGTTGAACTCACACAACTTTACTCAGGGGGTTTGGAGTCAGGTCGCTGAGTGACAGCAGACCTTGGCAGGTCACTCTGTTCCCTTCCATCCTACGATAGAGTAAACATCGGCCACATCAGATGATAGAATAACACACTGGAGCAACTAATACAATCAACGATTAAAAGACATAGGGTTCACGTTCCAATATGTAGACTGAAGTCCCTGTAGGACTAAGGCCTATATGTTGGTTAACCTTAATTCGTAACCCTTATCCGGAGTCTACCTACAACAAACAACGGGTAAAGATATGTATTTTACATAGCTTGTACATTGTACATTGATTGTAATCCTCTAAGGCCGTGTCAGATTATTTCAAGTGGCGTTTTAGTTTTGATTGCTAAATGCAGTCCAAATGAAGGGCTGATCTTTAAGATCTTCATTAAAAGGTGTGGTATCCATTCAATTAAAATGTGTTACAATTTTGAAAGTGTTATGATAAACACATTCATAAATCATCGTAATTTGAGGATAGCAAATTATGATGATTAGATAGAAAAAACCCTTGTATCATGACAAACCCGTCTTACCATAATTCTTTCAGTACTTTCCTCTGTCGTATTGCATTGGATAGGACCAGCAGTTCCTCATCACCAATATCTGTCCATCCAATTCTAAAACAGGGAAATGGAAATGAAATCCCAGGAATACTTGACTACTAATGTGGTAATTTACACAGAATCATATGTTTGCCTGGAGTACACTTAAGCTAATAACATAACAGTGCAAACCCCTGTGCAACATTTTAACAGTTGACTAAATTTGTTGTACAAAATGTTGTATTTAGTGTTGAGTATAAGCCCTGTAAAATAAGGATAAAGTAATAAAGATAAATCCTTTTTGGTAAAAGGAAGGAGGGAAGTAATTGAGGAACTGAAAAAGGTGGTAGAGTACATCTATGTTTAAAAAAGTATTTTATGAGCCCAAATTATCGGAATTGTTTCTATTCTGAAGAATTACCACGAAAAAGTAGTTTAGAGAAGTTGAAAAAGAAGGAAAGTTGAAACGCATGAGAATGTTAAGCTCTAGTGTGCCAACCTGGAAATCAGAAGGCCCATGGTTTGCAGTCTGCAATAATGCGGACCAATCAGATGTTTAAAAGACAGAAGACTAGCTTTAGAGTGTGCTGAGAAAAGCTTCTGAAGGATGTGTTCACATTCAGCTGAAATCAATTCACTACAATGCTTTGTTTTCACAAGATATTTCAAGTGTTTTACCCTCGAAAGATAATTTCCAACACAAAGCACACAAGAGCAGTGGTGACCACATTACCCAAGATGGGTGAAACTGTCCGACTGTTGCAACACATCAGCAATGACTTGAATAGTGTCCATATCAAGAGGATTTTCCCCAACCCTGAAGAATGAATCATTTGAGTAGTTGTTTTGGTTATTCAAGAATCCCCTCAAATTGAGGAACAATGATAGAGGACAAAATAAACCGAATGTAAATTAAATGACTTAAAATAAATATTAGACAAACTGTCTCAAAGCACTATTGTTTGTATTATACCTGAGAACTCACCAGAGTTGCTTGCATTTGAGCAAGTGAGGCATGAGATCCCTCAATGCCTCATAACTTACGCCCGTCCCCGTCAGATCCAGCTCTGAGAGATCCCCTGCAGTGGCATTCAGGAAGTACTTGATGGCGTTGTAATCCATCGGGGAGAGGGCTTCATCACTGACATTCAGTCGCAGATCCTGTGCTCTCACTTCCTGCCCCAGGGAAGGATTCTGCTGCTCGAAGAGGCAATGCAAACTGTTCAAGATGTGCGTGCCGTTTTCGCACAGGTTGTTGAGGTTGCTGACCATCCTTTGGCGATAAGCATCAGCTTTGCCCTCGTCACAAGACAACCCCACTTGCCTCGCCAAAAGCTTGGCATTGCGTTCGGAGAAGATCCCAGAGAGGAAGCGGCTGAACAGATCCAAGTGACCCTTAACTGTGTCCTCACCGGCACTGCTGTCCTGCTGTAAGACATCAGGCAGAGGTTGGTCAGTCATGGCATAATAAACTGCGGCAAAAAACTCCTGAACCGTGAGGTGTGCGAAGGAGTAAACGTCTTCAGTGCAGCCGGGCTCCTGTGCCACCATCTTGTCCAGGAAGGTACTGGCCAGGGGACAGCCTTCCAACGGGGCAACATCCTTGTCACTGGCATAGAACAGAGTCTGCTGATCCATCAGCTTGAAGAAGGCCAGCCGAGCCAGCTGCAGCACCGCGTCAGAGAGCTGCTCACCACCGCACGTTCCCTGAGCCGCACCGGACGCCTTCGCCCTCTCCTGGGTGTGAGTGCGGAGCAAGGCCACCAAATACTGCACGTAAATGTCCGTCATTGTCCGAGGGTTGTCCCCGGCGAGGTCTTCGCTTTCTTTCAGAATGCAGCAGATGATGTAGCAGAACGCCGGTATGTAGCACAGTGTCAACATCAGCTCGTTTTCTCGCACCACCCTGAACAACTGTTCCGCGAGGCCTTTGTCCTGGAAGTAGCGACAGAAGAAGTCTTGGATCTCGTCCAGGGAAAAGCCAGCGATGAGCACGAAGCGGTCCACGCAGCCCACTGGGATGTGGCCGATGGCCGTGGGCCTGCTCGTCAGAATGATGGCAGTGTTGGGGAGGAGCTCTCCCAACATCAGGCTGGTGAACACCTCCTCCACCTCACCGTAGTCGTCCGGCTCACACACAAACGCGTCTACGTCGCAACGCCTGTAGTGTCTGAACTCGTCAAATCCGTCGAAGATGATGAGCAATTTGTCAGTCGTTGGCCAATATGTTGTCCAGCTCTTTGGCCAAGTGACGGTTTTTCCGTAAGACCAACTCCCGAAGGTTCACAGGCTTGTTCACCAGATTGAGATCCCTGAAGGTCATGTGGATGATAAAGTCAAAGCTGAGGCTGTCTTTGTTATTCCCAAAGTCAAGCAGCAGCTTCTGCACCAGGATGGTCTTTCCTATTCCGGCCACACCTGTCACTAGGATCTTCTTGACAGGCCGGGCTCCGTTGGCTGTGGAGAAGAGTTGGTCTGGTGTAATTCGGCGATGCTCTGCAGACTTTTGCTGCAAAGATAGCCGCTTGCGTCCATAAGCTAGGACCTCGTGCCGTTTAATGTCCAGGCCTTGGTGTCCGTTGACCAACAGAAGGTTGACATATTGGTTGGAAAAGAGGATTTTCTCACCATGGCGGGTGTTGTAGTAGAGCATGCTTTCACTCCTTCGTCTGAGGACCTCTCTGTGCTTCTGTTTGATTTGATTGTACCCTGAATAAGACCAATTTCTGACAATGAGCAGGAGATTTCAAATAATTTTGTTTTCAAACAATGCAGAAACTGCGTAATAAATAATGTTATAAACAGTATTTCACGGGTATGGCATACATATTGGAATTAAATAAACTCAAGTAAAGAACAAAATATATTCAAGTAGCGCACATTTCACTCGTTCAATTACATACCCAAAGACGGAGGCTGGTCTTTGCTCTTTCCTACAGCGCTACTTGGTGTTTCTGGTTGATCAACAACACTGAGAAATGTGTTGACAGCTTCCTCGCCCTTGCATTCCAAGATGTCTAGCACCTTCCTCACCCTCGCCCGCGGCCCTGGCTGACACAGCACGTCCTCCCGGTCGTCCCGGTTGAAAACCTCCCTCGACAAGAGAACGTCCAGCAGGTCATCGATGCGCCCCTCCAGTGCGTCCACGAGGGAAACTCTCTTCAACCGAATTATACTCAAGCAGGATCCAGTCACATCCTTTTCTGCTGTCACCATCTTGCACATTTTCCAACCAAAAAATCTGAAACGCGATCTTTTTGGAGCGGCAGTGGGTGCCGACCGATTGGCATCCTCGATGGGTGGAAGTTTTACTGCATGCGTCTTTTATAAGGAGTGGAGGTTGTGCTATATATCTTCTGTGCAAGTGACACAAAAAAAAGGAAGTAGCTCTTGGCAGTGGTTAAAGGTCTATTCAGATGTCAACAAACCGGTCACATAGAAAGATGACTGGAATGACAAGCGAGCTAGTCTTCTTCTATCTTAAATTCAGGTATCAACTTCCGACTTTTTTTCACCGTTGACATGTACAGTATACGCAGGCTTTGAGGTCAAATAATAATTTTTTATACAAATAGAGTGGAAGCATTAATATCAAGGGGACACCACACATGCAGGTTGTTCTATTCATGAAATAATCTCAGTGTCAATTCAGTCACAGGTTATGAAAACAATTAATAAAATACATTTTAATAGTAGACTTACACACAACATGTTCCTGTCACACTGCACTTTGTTGAAGTAAGACACGTATTGTTGAAGGAATGTATTTCATTTTATTGTCTAGTGAATAACCAGGCACTTGCATGGAAAGACAACATATCACATCACCAGTAGAGGGCCCCAATTGCATGCACGTTGAATAGTATTACCTGGGAGCAAATTATCAGTAACATCCAAGCCCTGTAGTATTTACAACAAAAAGAAAACTCACAGTTCCACAACAACACACGGAAATAAATAGTTCAAAGAAAAAAACATCTTATCTTCAGCAAACATTGAATAAACAAACATGTCATATCTACATAACTCATCATTGTTCTTGATGAAAGCCGCCTAACTTCCAAAAAACAAAATCTTGTTTGTGTAAACTACAATAGCATGATATAGATTGTTTAAGATTATAGATCAAACACTGAATTAAATCATTTTTTGAAAGGAGTCGTGAAAAGTTGACAAGTTTGAGCTTTTAAAGACTAAAAGCTGGAACAGGGCTTTGATCCCATTTTAAAACGTTATTTGCTATGACTTTATTTTCGACTGAAGACACTGTTCCTGCTGTTGATGAAGGGGGGACATTTGCTGAGGACATAAGACGAAGGCTCGAAGTGCAAACCCAGCAGTCATTTACAGTAATAAATTAACAAAAAAGGTTTCTACCCAGATCACACTTTATTTTACAGTGGCGATGTTGACTCATCTATTAGGCAATGTTCACATTACCAGCCCATAACACTACATTTCCAGATTTCTTCCTTAGATTTCCTTAGAAGGTTAGCATGCAGAGATCAGGGAGGTCTTTGTTGAATCTATACATGAACATGGCCCATTTTTGATTCACAATGTTCCCATCTGATCTGTATCAGCTACACTTATTCAGTTAAAATAGCCAATACCCCTTGAAAAGGGGCCACATAACCCCTAATTACCATTAGTTAACATGGTAATTATCTAATTATCTATGGCATTATCTAACAGTTAATTAACAGTTAGTTTATAAGTAATTATTCATTAATGGTGTTTGCTTCAACTAACGTATTCAATAATACATTATTTAAACCCACTAACCCTAACACATATGCTAATTTTATATATAATAATGTGTTTTGTTGCAATAACACATGTTTATTAATGGTTAATTAATGTTCCCTTATTGTAAAGTGTTACCATTTGCCCAGTAATGTGGCCCAATAAAAAAAAACAGGTTCAAAAGGTTATTTGCTCAGGTTATTGCTGAAACGACAATCAGCCTGTGTCAAGTTAGTGATTTCTATTTTAGTAGTATCACTATAATATAAATCATACTATAGTTTGTACCTTTGGTAGCAGGAGGGTTTGGTAGAAGCAAAGACATTGCTTGGCCTTGAGTTCAGATATGTCATGGAGTCAAAGTGGTTAAAGGAACATTCCAACAGTTTGGCTAAAGTCACCAAATCGTCCTAAAAGAAGAAAAATTAAACATCCAAATGCAACATTTAATAACGACAAAGAGGAGATAAAAAACAACAACTCTCCAAGCCATGTCCCTTACATAGACTTGGAGTTTCGAGTGCAAAAGTCTGATTTTCTTTTTCCCTAAAGAAGTTGTGTCTCATAGTAGTGCAATATGATGGAAACCCATTTCGTCCAATGAAAATACCAGAACACAAATTGCGAGGTTTCATCTTGGGGGGATTGTATTTTTTTACCTGAATGGTAAAAAGAAAATGTCTTTAAGCAGGTCGTGCAAACTACATAATGCCTTTCTCTTTATGAAAGGCTCTTTGGCATGGCATTTTCCTGTTAGCCCACCCTATGGATTCTCTTTACTATTTAAATGATACTTTGTCAAAATGGGATATTTCAAACTCCAGTGGCTCTGTGAAACACGGGTTGTGAATTTGGCATAGAGTAGCATACAAAGGCAGTTCAACAAAGCTGTCCGTTAGGAAGCCATGTTATTAAGTTACAGCGCAGGTCCCCCCCCCCCCACCCCCTACGATAAAACCCCTCCACGTCGCTTCTGGCCTCTAAAAGCAAGGGTCATGAACTCCAGTTAGATTTAAAAAGAAACCACAATAAATAAACTGAAGGCTTTGTTGCCAGGGCTACACCAACGTCTTCGAGTCCTGGAGTGGGCCACCGTCCAGTCCAGTACAGTCCTCCCCCTCACCCAGCCTGTGTGTGACCAGTGGTCGTTGTCGTCGTTGTCATTAGGTGGGCGTCCTCCGGTGTCCAGGGTCTTCGGGCGTGTCTCGGCAGGACTGGCAGCAGCGGGTTTTGAACTGGGGGAGGACACAGAGCTGGAGCTGGTGGACCTTCTCGCAGTAGCGCGTGCTGTCACGGCACTCCTCCGCTGGGGAGGCACAAAGAGAACGTAAGCTCGGGGTTAGGTTATTGTTTAGAGTCTAGAGGGGCGACAGCATGAGACGTTTGATGACTCATCAGGGGCTAGCTAGCATAGATTTAGTTCATTATAGTCTGGATACCAGACGAATCGGACAGGTTTATTTGCTCTGGCATGAGCGTCTGGTCCGCCTTCCTGTTCCGACAGATCTCCAGCAGACGGCTGAAGATCTGGCCTGGGTCGGGCCAATCACAACCATTGATCTAACACGGGGCGGGGTTTGATACGATGACTGACCAGAAACGCGCCCAATGAGAGCACCGTTGAGGGTTTTTAGAAGCAACCAAGATGATTGTAGATCAGTCCAGTTTCGACCGGAGGCATTTTAGTTTTAACCCGTTGATAAGGGCCCTTGGAAATCCAAGGTTTCTGACTAATATTCACTTTCGAATTGGTCCAGCAAAGTCAGTCTAGGTAAGGGTGTGTAGAAGGGGAAGTTGAAGTGGTTAAAAGTAGAAAGAAATCGGAAACTCCCTAAAAATTTTTTTCTTCTAATACAAGAACAATGACAGAATCCAACCGCAAGCCAACTGTAAAGATGAACAAACACAGAATAACCCTGAGACATCATTTAGCTTTTGGGTTTTCAGAACAAGGGACTGCTGTAAAGGGAATTACTCATTTGGGGTGTTCATTATCATGGATTGTTAACCTTTCTCATAGCAAATCATTGGATATCCAACCTAGAAAAGGCTATACACCTGAATAACAGTTAGTGGAAGAGAGAGAGAGGTGAAAAGTAAAATAAACTGGAAACCCCTTTGCGAATGTGTTCCTCAAACACGGTAACAATAACAGAAACCAAGTGAAACCCAACTGTAAACGGTTAGTGCTTGGTGAGGTCCCCCCTTCACTGTGAAGCGCTTTGGGTAGCAACGAAAGCGCTATATAAATGTAAGAACTTATTTATTATTATTAAACACAAACATACAGAAACCAACTGAAACCCAACTTTAAACACAAACAAACACAAACCAACTAAAACCCAACTGTAAACACAAACAAACACAAACCAACTGCAACCCAACTGTAAACACAAACACACACAAACCAACTCTGCAACCCATCTGTAAACACAAACAAACACAAACCAACTGCAACCCAACTGTAAACACAAACAAACACAAACCAACTGCAACCCAACTGTAAACACAAACAAACACAAACCAACTGTAAACACAAACACAAACAAACAAACGCGTTGCGGTTCTGATTGGACCCTCACCTCGTCCGCACGACGTCAGGTTGCAGCGCTGCCAGCCGGGGGGGCGGGGCCTCCAGGAGCACTGGTGGTCCCGGCTGCTGCGGCCCGTCTTGGGGTCCGCGCACGTCACGTGGCGGGACTGGAAACCATGGCGACCGCAGGTGGCGGTGCACTGGGTCCAGGGGCCGGTGCGCCAGCGCAGCGCGCAGGCCTTCGAGGAACAGTTCCTCAGGGAGCTCGGTCTGGGGGCCGGGGAGAGAGGGGCCTTTAATAATAGAGAGGCTAACTGGGGGGTCCTAACTCGGGGGTCCTGACTGGGGGGGTCTTAACAGGGGGGTCCTGACTAGCTCAACCCCTGCAGAGCCAAAGGGCCGCTTGAGGCTTAGGAGGTAGTGCGGGTCGGCTGGTAACGAGAAGGTTGCTGGTTCGATCCCCGACTGCTTCTCGTTGAGTGTCGAGGTGCCCCTGAGCAAGGCACCTCACCCTGACTGCTCCCGACGAGCTGGCCATCGCCCTGCGTAGCTGACTCCGCCGTCGGTTTGTGAATGTGTGTATCAATGGGTGAATGTAGCGCTCTGGGACGCCACTGGTTAGAGAAGTACTGTATAATGCCGCTTCTCCACTGCAGGGTGCGGTGCGGTTCGGTTCTCCTCAGTCCGGTAGGGAGGGGGCGGTATAGCCCAGCTCAGTTCCGAGGTCGTGTTTCCACCGCCGACAGTACCCTTTATGGTCGGCCGGATGTCGATCGCCGCGGCAGCTACGTAAACATCGTGACTTCATAGCAGCTGCAGAGGAGAATGCAGAGGAACGTCTCCACCTCCTTGTTCGCCCAAGCAAGCGTTTTACGCGACATGTTCTCAGCGTTCAACCGTCAAACTCAGTGCAGTGAAGTCCGGGGTGAACTGCAGCATGGAGGAGAAATGGTTGTTGCCGTTTGCGATTCCCGGAGCTCTATATGTAATAGTATATAATATAATAGTATATAATATCACGGCCAAAAGCTCTGTGCGACTCCGGATGTCCGTAGCGCGGGGAGCTCTCAGTAGGGATTGGGCTTCTCTGGGTTTGTTTACCGGCGTTGCTATGGTTTCCGGTCTTGTGTTTTCCAACGATTTATTAGGTTTGTTTGTTTGTTTTATCCCCACGTCACCCGGAAGTGACGATTCTGTCGACCATTCAACTGGAGGGGGTGTGTAGCTCGAATTTTCCGGCACCCTTTCAGGCGTCTCAGTACCCCAACAGAGGAGTACTGAAGACGAGGGCAAAACGAGTACGGCTCAGTCCGGGTCACGCCCACTTTTGGCGGTGGAAACGCAATCCTTACCACACTTTTGCGAACCGAACCGTACCGCACCCTGCAGTGGAAACGCGGCATAAGTGCGGTCTGTTTTCGGCACGGGCGAACCAGGCAGCTGCCCGGGGCGCCATATTTGTGGGGGGCGCCAAATCACATGGGGGGCGCCACGAGCAGTAAAAATAAAAAAGAAACGCGCTACATAGCGGTTTTCAAAGAAGTACATAACATTGTGTGGGGAATTGGTGTTTTGGTGCACCTGCTCGTTGAGAAGGTGCCGTGCCCAGATGGAATGAACCCCCCCCCCCCCCTTTGGAGGAAGTCCTCCAACTAGTGATGAGGACGCTTCAAAATGAACCCCTCGGACTCCATAAACCCTCAAGGGAAAGCGTGCACACGCCTACGCACACGCAGAAAGCACCGTTTGTTAGTTTCCAGTTTTTTGGTTCTGCGAGTGCACGCTAAAATAATTAAAGGAATGAAGACATACGAATAAAAAATAACACTGAATTGACATGGCTGGACGTGAGATATGCCCCGGGGCCTCACCTCTGTGGCCCGGGACACAGTCTGTTCGGCACCCGGGTGCCGTTGGAGTCCTGGCAGTGAACCGTGCGCCGGTGAGTGGCCAGGCTGGGTCCCACGCAGTGACCGTGACACTAAGACAGCGAGGGACAGTCACACGTTCACACAGATACTCATGCATTCACATGTACTTTCATATTCATAGGGGTGCATTAGATGGACACAGATTGATAAGACTTGAGACTATTGGGAGACTGAACTTAAGTTGATATTTATTTGTATGGACAGACTGTACTCACACTCCGGTGCAGATCTCTAGAGCCAGCTGCGCTGTGTTTCACTTGATGACATCACTAGACATTATATTCTTATTTATAGCTTGAGTCTTTTCTGGTTAGTTTGTGTACACTAACTCTTTTTTACACCTTTCCTGTGTTTCATTATCAGTGCCGTTGCCGCTATTGGTTTAACATGTGAATTTCACTCCGGAATAATCTTTGGATACGCGAGAATGACATCGCAAACCGCTTATTTAGGACCTCAAACCAATCTCCCTGCGTGTTCGTCCGAGCAGCAGCCGAGCATGTGATATCCTCTTGCGTGTGCTCGCGTTAATAACCATGTCATATCCATTTGATCCCTCTTAAACCATGCTTTTGGAGGCGAGGAGAGGAAACATGGCTGCCAATTGTAATCGGCCGGACTACAGTTTAGAATTTATCTAATTTCCAATTGGATGAAGTCTGGCATTCAGTGGATAAAACTAAAAGGACAGATGAAAGACACGAGTTTATTAAACTTTTGTCGGTTGAAAGGAAAGCGTGCATGTGTGTTTCCCCCTCACACTAACATGAGAACGGACAGCATTTAATGATGCCACATGGACGATTTCAAAATGAGAGCGCTATCCAAGAACTGAGTCCCTAAAACTAGTACCTGGAACTTATTAAGATGCATATGATGGGATACACAGAAACCAACCGCAAAGTTCGGTCCAAACCTTTTTTTCAATTTTTTATTTCTCCAGCATTCCTGGCCTCCAACTCCCTTTATGAATTATATCAAATTATATTTATTTTAAATGCCGTGTCTCTCAGGAGATCCAAAATATAGGATAAACACAATTGTCACTTATAATACAATGAACACTCCCGCTTTAATGTACCATTGCGCGGCTATTAAAGCTATCTTTGCTAGTTTTGGATTTGCATCCTTTCTGTGTTCATTCTTCCTTGAAATAGGAATCTGTTTTCCTTGCCCTTTAGAGACCTTATGGCTCGGGGTTGTCATATATATTGGGAACTTTGAAGCTCTGTGACATGACTAACGGCTGTACAAGTGACAGTGACTGGGAGCTGAGTGGAGCTTACCGCCCCCCAGTGGCCGGAGGTCCACCCCACACAGGGCTGCAGGCTGCAGGGTTTCGTATCGGAGGGCGGCGTCCTCCCCACAGAGGAGCAGCGCTGGCTCTCCAGCTCCAGGGGCCTCCGGTCCGGGCCCCCCATGCAGGTCACCCTCCTGCTCTGGGTGCCACCTCCACAGCTGGCGGAGCAGGGCGACCAGCCGTCCATCCCGCCACCTGCTCCCCCACCACCAACAGAAAAGGAAAAGTCGGTTGAAGTCGGTTTGAAGTCGGTTGAAGTCGGCTTGAAGTCGGTTGAAGTCGGCTGAAGTCGGCTGAAGTCGGCTGAAGTCGGCTGAAGTCGGCTGAAGTCGGCTGAAGTCGGCTGAAGTCGGCTGAAGTCGGTTGAAGTCGGTTGAAGTCGGCTGAAGTCGGTTGAAGTCGGTTGAAGTCGGTTGAAGTCGGCTGAAGTCGGCTGAAGTTGGTTAAATCAAGTTCTTTGTGGTATTGAGGTGCTTGGTCTTTGAGTCATCCTGAGAGTGATTAGATGAGAATCGTGCGACATTGGCCCAGCTTTCTTAAGGTGTGGTCGTGAGTTGTTTTTCAAATCGACTAAATAAGTCTTGAATAATAAAAGCCTATTAGTAATTTATTTATCGATTTCTGAAATAGGTTTGTTACTTGCTCACTTACTTTTGTATTTTCTGTATTCGTTAAATATCTATTCTTGTCAAATGTTTTTTTTTATTTAATTCCTTTAACTGCAGCCAACTGTTCTTGCTACTGTGATGTCCCATTTGGGACTAATAAATGACAAATCTGATCCGATCATACTATTGCTGCTCTCGATACGTTCATGTTTTCATGAACCTTTTTCAGAGGAAGGACATATAACCCCTCACTTATCCCGTCCGCCAAAGCACACGGAAAACATACAGACACGTGAAAACATTCAAAGCCGCATTCTTCTACATGTTACATCGAGGTCATGTGACAGGAAGTGACCGGAGGAGGCTAGACAGGGAACTGACCTTGCACAATAAAAATCTATTCTTCACTACTCCTTCAAATGGGGGCGATTTATTTTTAAACAAGGACCACATGGGGCAACAACTTTATATCCATGTCTCAATTCCGGGTGACAGCCACACTGGGGCCTGTTAAACTCACCGTGGCTCAGTGTCCCAGGTTATTCCTCTCCAAGGTCGTTACACCAATAATGATTTACAGTGCATTGTCTTTTATTGGGCTATATTCCGTGTGTGTGTGTGTGTGTGTGTGTGTGTGTGTGTGTGTGTGTGTGTGTGTGTGTGTGTGTGTGTGTGTGTGTGTGTGTGTGTGTGTGTGTGTGTGTGTGTGTGTGTGTGTGTGTGCGTGCGTGCGTGCGCGTGCGTGCGTGCGTGCGTGTGAGGTGAGGAGATATAGAATTGGCCTGCAGTAGCAGTCAGTTACCTGAGGGGGCAGGCTTGTCCGTGACAGAGCTCAGACACCTCACTGCTGTCGGTGGAGTCGGGGCAGACGGAGCCCTCTGTTGCCGACGCCGTGCCACCGTTTCCATGGAGGCAACCTGGACCTTTGTAGTAAACAAAAATAAAACACAAAAAACAACAGAATATGAGTCTTCATGAATTGGGGATGGAAACAGCACATCAAAAAGCTATATTCAGATATTGTTTGAATGCCAAATGGATTGTTGTGGATGATGGTTCAGACTTCCTAAGCTATTTAAAGGCATGTATGACGTTTGTTTAAACTACTTGCTGTTGAAACAGTTTATAGGTATGATTAATGGACCAAACCATTATCAGAAGACAGGGGACTAGCCCACTCTGGGAAGACAGTGGACGCTGGTATATCCAGGCTCTAACTTAAAACATTAAATACGCATACAGGCCTGATGCAAGAATACTTCCAGGGTATTGGACAGTTAAGTCAAAACATGTGCGAGCATGTACATTGCAAACCGGAAAATAAGCTGGGATCCATGATATAACTAAGTGATACAAATCTAAAACTCGTAATAGGATAAATAATCCTATTTGGTACCAGAAAGTGGATGATATTTTTGTCAATGTTCCATCATCAGTGCCTCAAAAGCCAACAGTTTGGCTAAAGCTTGATAAAACCCAAACAGTTTGTCAAACCATATTGTTGTGAGTTTGAATAAGATCCTGCCTCAAGAGAGTTCCCGTTTGTCATTATATATATACACACACACACACACACACACACACACACACACACACACACACACACACACACACACACACACACACACACACACACACACACACACACACACACACACACACTCGTAAACCGTCCATCAATTATTTCTGCAAAGGAATCAGAATCTTTTCCCCGGACCTCCCCTTTAACAACCCCATCCACCGGAGCCCCCCCCCCCCCCCAACAACGCCTCCCCAACCCCCCCTCTTCAGACCAGACGTACGCAGCACACACACACGCTGCCTTGATGTACCCTGAACCCCCCAGGGCGAACCGAGTGGCGTCGGTGCTCTGATGACACGGGAGCCGAGAGGGGGTTCATGGGCGATCCCCCCGCCGTGGGAGGGAGACGCAGGAGTGCGGCGCGGAGGGTGAGATCCAAGCGGAGGGGCAGGTTCAGGACGTCCCCCCGGCGGTGACGCAGAGCGGCGGGCCCAGCGTGTGCTAAAGAGATCGAGAGGGCTGCGGTGTGGATGTCTGGCCCCGCCAGACGGAAGTCAACCCCCGACGGACCACCACTCGCCCCTCGGGAGAACGGAGTCAGTGCCCCCCCCCCCAGCCCCTGAAAGTCTTTGAGGATAGCGACACCCCCGCTGACATCCCCAACGGTTATCCGAACAAGGTTGAGATCAGGACTTTTTGGGTTGTCATGCAACGACTGTTGTACGTCTTTGCACTTAGAAATAGTACTTTGTGTAGCATTGTGTAGCGTCTTATCCTAGCTATCTTTGTTGTACATGTAGTATGGGTTAACCTAGTGATGGTTAGTGGCAGAGATATGTTGTTGTTTCTCTTTCTTCCGACAAATGTACTTATTGTAAGTCGCTGTGGATAAAAGCGTCTGCTGAACCCCCTAAATGTAAATGTATGGTTTACGCCTCCTAGGGGAACCAGAGGTTTGCTCCACCCTACCTGAGATATGTAGGCGCGTGGCCGCGGAGGTGGTGCCGTGGCGGTTGGAGGCGGTGCAGGTGTACACCCCCTCATCCTCCCGGCCCGGGGACAGGAGCCGGAGGGATCCTGTCGGCAGCAGCTCCACCCTGCAGCCGGTGGACAGAACACAACCACAGGGGCCTCGTCAAACCCACCGTCAGACCGCGACACAGCGGCCAGAGATGCACTCGGCCTACCAGTGCCTTCCTTTATCGACGGAGCCTTGATGCCACGAAAAGACGAGAGACCACCATCATCGCTGGATCAAAATCCAACCCAGAATCAACTTTTGCTTTAGTGATACAGACATTTTCTTTTGTCACCCTGCTCTGTCCTGAGCTCAGGGATACGTCACCCATCTCTGTTCACATACGGAAAACAAACAACCTAAGTGAGCCAAATGGTGCTATCCAGTTGATCTCCTCTCTTAAATCACGCTTTTTGAGGGAGGAGAGGAAACATGGCTGCCCGTTGCGATCGGCCGGACTACTGTTTATTGATCTAATTTCCGCTTGGATGAAGTCAGGCATTCAGAGGATGAAACCAGAGGACGGATGAAGGACACAAGTTTATTACGCTTTTGTTGTTTGAAAGTAAACGTGCGTTTCCCCCTCACACTAACGGGGCGGGGGGGTAGGGGGGTGTGTTTCACCTGGCGTCGGCGCTGATCTCCCGGCCGTCCCGGGTCCAGCTGAGGCTCGGGGCCGGGTGCCCCGCGGCCTCGCACCTCAGCTCCACGCTGTTGACTCGCCCCTGCAGCGTCACCGGCGCCCCCGCCTGCACGCTCACCTCCGAGGCCCCCGCCGCGCCCGCCTTCCTGGGCCGCTGGAGGATGACCGGGGCTCTGGGTCTTGGGGTGTGCGCCCTGCCGCCGGGCCTGTACAGCAGAGGCCCCCCCGTGGAGGTGGAGGCCTCGGGCCGCTCCAGAGGGTGGAGCGTGGACTCGTTGGTGTCCCCTCGCGCGGCGCTCATCTCGCCCAGCAGCCGGGCCATGAGGAGCTCCTCCTGGGGCCCCTGGAGGCCCTCCGAGAGCCTCTGGACGACCGCGTCCAGCGTCTTCGTCTCGGCGATGAGCAGCGGAGGATCGGACGGCTCTCCGCCCGCCGCCGCGTCACCCGGCGCCGACCCGTTCCCGTTCCTGTCGCCGGAGGGCGTCGCGGGCGCCTTGAAGTCGAGCAGCCGCCGCGCCACGTCGTCGTAGCGGCCGAAGGCGTCGCGCAGCTCCTGCGGGACCTCCGGCGCGTCCGGCCCGCCGGTCTTCCGCCCCGGACCGCCGCCGATGCCGTGGAGCCACACCCCCCCGGCGCCCGGCCAGGACGGCTTCTGCTTGCTGCCGATGACCTTGAGCACGAAGCTCTCCCGGGCCGTCCCCGCCACGCAGGTGTACACGCCCACGTCGGCGGCGTCCAGCTGGTGGACCTTGAGGTGTCCGGGGGCGGTGAGGGAGAGGTGGGGCAGGGCGGCCAGCGGGCGGCCGTCCTTCAGCCACTGGACGCGGCCCTTGCCGAAGCGGCGCGTGGGGCAGCGGAGCACCACCGACGTCCAGGGGAGCAGGTAGGCGCAGCCGCCCACAACGAGCTGCAGCTTCTTGGCCTTCCTCCGCTGGATGTAGACCCGGCTCTGGGCCAGGATGGCGGGCTCCGGCTTGGCCATCTCATGCCGGGTGGTCTCTGAGGGTAGAGACGAACGACGGTTCAAAGAGTCTGTTTAAGAGTGGTATACTTACGTCCAACCACTAAAGCTAGGTTCTTGCAATAGCATTACTGCCCCTAGTGGTTGGATGTCAGTACTGTACTCTTGACAATAAACATGCCAAGAGTAACGTCCGTGTCCGGCTAGTTCATCCCAGCATACCAAAGATACTAAATCCCCCCCAAAAAACACGTTTTCAACAAGAATACACCTCTTTGATCCGAAGCCAACGGTAAAAAGCGGATTCTCGGTTAACGACAGGTTTTAACAGGACGAGCATCAGCTCCCTGGCACAGCTTAAGATCCGATCGTCCGTTTGGTCGGGACGGGGGGGCCTCGTACCGTCGCAGGGCCTCATGGTGCACGGCCGGACACTGGCTGGCCGGGGGGCCGTTGAGCAGGCGTCCTGGGAGAGGGTCTGAACGCTGCCGTTCCCTCGCTGCGTGACACACACCGGCTCCACCCTCTGGTGGCCCCTCCCACAGCTCACCGAGCACTGGACAGCCGGTACAGTACAGGCGTAAGAACAGGACCGTGACGACGACAATATATAACGACATCGTCTCTTTCGTACCCATTTACAATTAGCATACGACGGCCATTTAGCAGACGCTTTCATCCAAAGTGACATACAACGGTAACGTTTCAAACACACATTCACTCATCGATGGCGGAGTCAAACAAGGCAACAGCCAGCACTTCAGGAGCAGTCAGCAGTTAGGGACACCTCTGCACTCAGCTAGGAGGAGGCTGGGAATCAAACTATCAACCTTCTGGTTACAGGTAAATCCACTCCACCTCCAGAGCTAAGCCCAACACATGTGCTAGAGAACACCCACACATGAAAAGTATGACACTACTCTTGCATTCATTAGCATCGTTCGGTTCCCCATGTGGGTCGTTCAGGAGGGGGTGTACCTGGGACCAGACCCCGGTCACCCACTGGGGCGGGCAGTCCTGCCTGGCGCAGGGCTGCTGGCTCCCAGGCACGGCGGACGGGCAGAAGGATTCGTGCAGAGGCAGAGCGCTGCCGTCGGCCAAATGCTGCCTGCACACCACCTCCCTGAGCTGGACGCCGCCCCCGCCGCAGCTACGGGAGCACTGGAACACACGGTTAGAAATACAGGGCTGTGATCGGCCGTTTACAACGATGGGTCACAACCTGACAGAAACATACGGTAGATGTGTGCAATCCAATTATTTACGTGTAGAGCCCCCAAGGTAAAACAAAGGTCAGCAATGGAATATAATCAAAAAAAGATGGACCGATTTGTCAGAAGAGTAATATGAGTATAAAGTATCAACAGGTTTTATGGGCTTTTAGGTACTCGGATTAATGGTGATTAATGGTGTTGCACTTGTTGGGGTTCAATCTTCCTTGTGGAACGCGCTCACTGTAAGCGGCTTCTTTCAAAAGCGTCTGCTGAATAAATGTAACGTAACAGAACTACTTATAGTCAACAATAACTATTTCACACACAACCAAACGTTGGGTCAAACCAAAGCCAGCGTCCTTCCCCCTAAAGCCGAGCTGTCCTTGGCGTACCTTCCCCCACTCCAGGGGGTCCCAGGAGGGCGGGCAGTCGAAGCGGTTGCAGGCCTGCACCGGGACGGGCTTGGAGGGGGGGCAGTCCTCGTCCCGCGCGGCCCTGGTGGCGTTGCTGCCGCGGGCGGGCCGGCGGGTACAGGCCACGGCCCGCGTCTTCAGGCCCACGCCGCAGGTGGCTGAGCAGGAGCTCCACTCCCCCGTCTGCCACCTGGGCGGGGGGGAGGGGGGTTAGCTTGACCTACATACAGGTATGTATGGTTTTAAATGCCTCGTCAAAACCCATCTCTTCTCTCTGGCTTTTGACACTTAGGAAGACATCGAAATTGCAACTCGCCTTTTTATCTTGTTTATTTGTTCTGTTGAGCTGTTTTCTTGTCTTTTTGGGATGTCTCTAACTTATTACTCTGTAAGGCACTTGGGTCAAGGACGCTTGTTTTAAAGGGCTTGACAAATAAAGTTGGATTGGATACATGAGTATGTACAGGGCATGTAGCAGGAACTTTTCTCAAAGGCGACTTACAATAAGTACATTTGTCAGAAGGAAGAGAAACAACAATATATCACTGTCGGTACAGTAAGGATGTCCATAGAAACAAGTTTTTTCTATGAACGAGTGCGTACATTGTGTGGTGGGGGGGGGGGGGGGGGGGGGGGTAAGGGGGGTGGCTATGCAGAGTCCAGGTGAACTCTGACAACTTTTGCGGAAGCTGGTGAGCGGCTCTGCGGTCCTGACGTCTGCCACCTCTGAGGAAATTCAACGGTAGCTATCACACGTTATGTATGTGCCATTTTGATAAGACTAGCATGAGCTAGTCTTATCAAAACGACCCATTATTGAACTACAACTTATTCCCCTTATACAAAGCAAGTGATAGCGCCTTTTTTCATTTATGTTTGGCGAAGAGCAAATGAAACACAAAGAATGAGCCCTTTCTGCTTTGTTATCTGAAATCTCCCTTCTGGCGGTCCATATCGCCAGATCCTCATCAATCACTGCAATTAATAAGAGCAGGATCATAGTTCAAAACCATCGGGCTCAGTGTGCGTGGACACAGATTCCACAACAACATAATTGATGTAGCATCTGCGGCCCCGGGCCCACAGATGTCTGAAAGTACGTTTCAGAAGCCAAAAGATGGGCTCTTCGTACTTTCCGCAGTCGTCGTGACCTCGGACATAAATCCTGATTTGGCGGGCAGCCTAGTCGAGGGTCTGAGGGGAGAGACACCAGGATGGAGCCGACAGCCAGAGTGAGAGCGTCAGGCCGGAGCGGCCTGTCACCAGCGCAACACGCTGCACAGAGTGGACCTAAGTGATGGGTTCCACAACGTTACGGCGCCTCGGACCCACGTCTAGAACCTGATTTACCGCCGGAGCTAAATCCATGGCACGTACTTCTGAGATAAAATCACAACTTTCGCTAAATCCCTGAACAGAACCCCGAGCCTGGATCCGATATAGACGCGTAAAACCCCTGCTGTTTACTTTTAATCTGGCAGTGTTTACGCAGCCCTCGGAACACACCGAGGACCCCGCGTGCTTTTCCCGCCAAGCGTGTCTCATGTGACCTAATCAACGGCTAACTCGGCTATCGTTAGCCCGTTCTGGCTCCGCCGGGTCGGTTGGAAAGACACGAACACGAGATCATGACGGATACCGCCGTGAGAGCTCTCCAAACAAATACCTCCGTAGTATTCCAACTATTCGTATTCGTACTGGCGCTCCAGGAACGGAAAGCAGGTGAACGGGGTTGTGGGGGGGCGAGGGGGGGGGGGTATAGAAATGCAATACTTCAGTCGAAATTCCATGGCTGTTTCCCTTTTATAGGGAATACGATCCGAAGAGTGTTGCTGTGAGCCAGGGGGTCTGGGGGCTGGGGGGGCTACTGGGAAAGCCCCTCGGGCCAAAGGAAACACAGGTCCGACGCAGCGCTTTGTTGTGCCTCAAAACAAGCCCAGAGGCCTGGGAAAACACCAGTGGGGGAGGGGGGGGGCCCCTCTCGACGAGGGTGTTAGCGGTGGTGGAACGGTCCACGGAGCACGGGGTGTTAACGCGAAACAGGGCCCCAACCGATGTCTTGGTTCTGCAGGGGGGCCAGTGGACAACGTACCAGTGTGGTGTTTACGCAACGCTTTGAAACGCGCTGGTGTGAGGTACGCCCCCTGCGATGGATGTAATAACATGTTTGTCTGTGTCTGTGTGTGTGTGTGTGTGTGTGGTGTGTGTGTGTGTGTGTGTGTGTGTGTGTGTGTGTGTGTGTGTGGTGTGTGTGTGTGTGCGTGTGCGTGTGTCTGTGTGTGTGTGTGTGTCTGTGTGTCTGCTGTCTGTCTGGCTGTGTCTGTGTGTGGGTGTGTGTGTCTGTGTGCGTGTGCACGTGTGTGTGTCTGCTTGCGTGTGCACGTGTGTGTGTGTGTGTGTGTGTGTGTGTGTGCACGTGTGTGTGTGTGCGTCCTGACTCACCTGGGTGGGCAGGGCTGTGTGTTGCAGTCCTGGAGTAGCTGGGGGGGGCGGCGGGAGCTCACACACACCCTCTGCTCGGCGGGTTCCCGCGTCTGCTTGTTCAGACAGATGACCACCGCCTCCTGCAGGCCTGGAGGCACACAGCAGCCGGCTCAGCGTGGCTGTGGCCTATCAACTACCTGACACTGGCACCTTTTATAGGCTTTGTTTTATTGGTCTATTTCTGTTCTGTGTGGCCTTTTGTTCCATGGTCTTCTGATTGTTATTGATCCCAGTTATGACTTAAATGGTTGTCATAAATGTCAATATTTGACACATTACATTTGGGGAACCATGAACAAAATTAAATAATAAGTCAGAGACAATCAGCGGTAATCTGGAGCGGTAATCTGGGTTTTAGTGCCTGAATCCTCATTCATCTGTGTTTAAATTATATATATATATATATATATATATATATATATATATATATATATATAGATGTATATATATGAACATGTGAACCGTTTCTTCCGTACATCTCCCTGCCGACGCTAATGTCTAAAGCGCTACAGAACGCCAACACTTATCTCCGCGGCTCCAACGTTAGCGTCTCCGTATGAAACATGATCTCAGGAGACTCTACGAGCGGCCGCCTGCCGTGAGCTGAACCGTGACGGGGCCGAACCCAGAGGCCCCCGTTGGATAAGCTGCTCCGTGAGCAGGACGTCAGCGGCGATCCTCTCCAGAAAACCTTGAGAAAACAATCCGTTCGACCGCAGCGCTAGCAATAGCCTTAGCTCCCGCGGGTGAACCTCCGGTTCAGCGTGTGAGCGGGGGGACAGCAGTTCAAAGCGGCGCGCCGTAGCGCCAACCGCGGGGCCCCGCTTCTTAATTCAGTGGAGAATAACAGCAAGTCCGGGGCCCCGTGGTGTGACGGTCCACAGGAGCAGCAGAACCACCCTGTGTGTGGGAGCCTGTCTGTCTGTCTGTCTGTCTGTCTGTCTGTCTGTCTGTCTGTCTGTCTGTCTGTCTGTCTGTCTGCCTCTGTTTGTGTGTGTGTATGTGTGATTGTGTGTGTGTAATTGTGTGTCTGTGGGCGTGTGTGTGTGTGTGTGTGTGTGTGTCTGTATGTGTATGTGTGTGTGTGTGTGTGTGTAATTGGATACCTCTCTCTCTAATCATGGGCAGAGCTGGTCCAGTTAGCCTGAGCACTAGCAGACCGTTAAAGACAGGGAACTCAAACAAGCTCTCACACACCAACACCCCCCTGGGAACACCAGAAGGATTTACACACAGGAGTACACACACACACAACCATAAATACAGACTTGTGCACACACACACACACACCCACACAACCATAAATACAGACTTGTGCACATACACACACCCACAGAAACACACATACAACCATAAATACAGACTTGTGCACACACACACACACACACACACACACACACACACACACACACACACACACACACACACACACACCACACACACACACACACAACACACACACACACACACACACACACACACACACACACACATCGTAGGACCAGCGATGCATCTGCTACTGCTGTACCCGGGCACTGGAGGTCGGTTAAACTAGTGGAGGGGTCCCACGTTGACTGTGGACCAGGTACCCACGGCTGTATACAGGTAGCAGACCCGCAATCAGTAACCTGAGCAACACCTGGGATTGTGCTACGATGACACCTCTGTGAAAAGGGTCTCCTGCCATTAAGGCCCCGTACACACCGAGACGATTTTTTGGTGAAACCGCAGAAGTCTTCGTGTTTAGGCCGATTCATACCTCCGGATCCGGACGAAATTCGTCCGTCCGCCCCAAACGTTGCCTCCAGACCTACCCTTCATACCTCCGTCTGGTTTCAGCGTTGTTGTGGATGTTACGCAGTACATCCTCTAGAGGGCAGTGACTGTCGTTTCACGAATTAACGCATCCGCATCCGTATTTACCGTAGGGTGTGAATGGGCCTTTAAGTGTCGTGTGGACGCCTGAAACGCAAACGATGACGTCGTTATTCCCCCACCAGCTGGGGGCCGTCAGAGTTGCGTTGAATTTTTCATTTATTATTTTATTCGTATTCTTTTTGTAGCTTTAAATAAAGCCCCTTGAAAAATATAATTACGAACAGTCCATTAAAAAGTATTCCTGCTCAATGTAAAAGGTTGAATCAACCCGTGACTGAATGTTTGTATACAGCGCGCCACAGGCTGGATGCGCCGCAGGCTGGATGCGCCGCAGGCTGGATGGCGCCGCAGGCTGGATGCGCCGCAGGCTGGATGCGCCGCAGGCTGGATGCGCTCCACTTTTTTCCGTGGAGAACCAGCGCCTTGAATATTCACTGCAGCGTTTCTACAGCTCGATGGCTCCGTCTTTACGGAGGTATTCCTGACCCGCATAAAACAAAACCGGATCGGAGCCTGGCCTGAGAGGGTTCCACTCATTGTGTTATTGACGTGAAGACGATCACTACCACTGCGTTGGTGGGTCAGCTGCCTTTGCGATGCGGTGTCAACCAACCTATTGGCCTGCAGACTCTGGCCATCCGAAACTCACACTTACACTCCCTTTCGTTCAAAAGTCTTCAATCTCATCGATTCAGGACCACCGGCAACATCTGACAAATCCTCCTCCGTCCCCTTCCACCCTCTCTCCCTCTCTTAATGTGTTGTCTTTTGTTGTTGTGTTATTTATTTGCCTTTTTCTCTGAGTGTCTTTACTGTCTGTGTGTATTCCTTTTTGTAAAGCGTCTTTTATTATCACTATTATTACATTCTGGGCTTCAAACTTTGAGCCCATCAGAGCCCCCTACCTCCGCCACAGCTCTCAGAGCACTCGCTGAAACCGTCGTACTCCCAGTCGTGGAGCTCCTCTCGCTCCTCCTCCTCTTCCTCGTCGTCGTCGTCTCCCTCCCGGGGGCCCCCCCCGGGGCACGGGGCCCGGTAGCAGCGGCGGCCCCTGGCGGGTTCGGGGCCCTCGCATTCGTCGTCGGGCAGGTCGGCCACCGTCTGGGAGAAGGAGAGCAGCACCTGGCACCGGACGCTGCGGGCCTGGGTCCCGGAGCCACAGGAGCGGCTGCACGGCCCCCAGGGGCCCGGCACGAACCTGGGGAGGGGAGACGGGTGAGACCACAGAGACACGCTGCTGGGGGTGGTGGTGGTAGTGGTGGATGTATTGAATGGATCAATACATGAGGTGGACTGGGAGAAGAGGAGAGAGAGCAGCACCTGGCACCGGACGCTGCGGGCCTGGGTCCGGAAGCCCACAGGGAGCGGCATGCAACGGCGCCCCAGGGGGCCGAGCACGCGAACCTGGGGAGAGGGAGACGGGTGAGACCACAGGAGACACCGCTGCTGGAGAGGTGGTGAGTAGGTAAGTGGTGGAGTGTATTGAGATGAGAGTCGAGAAGTGAGAGATGAGAGAGAGAGAGAGGGGGGGGGGGGAGAGAGAGAGAGAGAGAGAGAGAGAGAGAGAGAGAGAGAGAGAGGGGGAGAGAGAGAGAGAGAGAGAGAGAGAGAGAGAGAGAGAGAGAGAGAGAGAGGAGAGAGAGAGAGAGAGAGAGAAGAGGAGAGAGAGAGAGAGAGAGAGAGAGAGAGAGAGAGAGAGAGAGAGAGACAGCGAGACAGAGAGAGAGGGGGGAAGAGAGAGAGAGGGGAAGAGAGAGCGTGAGACAGAGAGGGAGAGAGACAGAGAGAGGGGAAGAGAGAGAGAGAGAGGGAGAGAGACAGAGAGAGGGGAAGAGTGAGAGAGAGAGAGAGAGAGAGAGAGAGAGAGAGAGAGAGAGAGAGAGAGAGAGAGAGAGAGAGAGAGAGAGAGAGAGAGAGAGAGAGAGAGAGAGAGAGAGAGAGAGAGAGAGAGAGCACTGTGCACATAAATGGGAACCACATTTTTATGCACATCATATGAGCAGTGTGTGTTCACCCCCGCAGTACGAGGGCTGAGATTAGCCAGCGCACTGTCCCGCCCTGAATCCTGAATCGCTTATCTACTCCGACCGCTGCCTCGCATCACAAACCCTTTGGCTCGGGGAGAATCACAAAGGGTTTGGTGCGCTTCCCCTCGCTCTCCCTACTCTCTGATTGGCCACCAGGTTGATAAAGTGACAGGGGCCCTGCCGCGGAGGGCCGGGCAGCTGGGTTGCATTAGGGGGCCCGGAGGCAGGGGTGCTTCAGTGCGTAGGGGCCCCCCTCTTTGTCGTCTTTAAGAGCTCATCAGAGAGGTGTGTGTGTGTGTGTGTGCGTGTGTGTGTGTGTGTGTGTGTGTGTGTGTGTGTGTGTGTGTGTGTGTGTGTGTGTGTGTGTGTGTGTGTGTGTGTGTGTGTGTGTGTGTGTGTGTGTGTGTGTGTGTGCTTGTGTGTCTGTGTGTGTGTGTGTGTGTGTGTGTGTGTGTGTGTGTGTGTGTGTGTGTGTCGTGTGTGTGTGTGTGTGTGTGTGTGTGTGTGTGTGTGTGTGTGTGTGTGTGTGTGTGTGTGTGTTGTGTGTGTGTGTGTGTGCGTGTGCGTGCGTTGTGTAGTAGCCAGAATCGCCTGATGTCGATTCATTCTTGACTCCCTACTTAAAAACAAAACACAGTTTTACTGTTTCCTAGCAAACTTTTGCCATCATATAAATTGTCTTTCTATTCAGCCTCCCGCTCCGTTGAGATAAATGTAAAGCGATTTAATCTACATTACAGGAAGAGAGGTCCTACAACGCATTAACGTAGAACACAAGCCCTGAACTCTGTTCCCTGCCAGCGATTTTCCCAAACGTGAAGTCACAGTCTTTGTCGAGATGGCTCAATATTAAACCCTAATCACACCCCCCTTTGTCTTTTAACGAGCATCCCGAGGGCTAATTTCAGGCGAGGCCATGAGTCACCAGTAAGGAGTTCAACCGGTGGACCGTCGGTAACATGCAGACCGCGGCCCCACCGCTGTGCCTCGGCACGGCTGGTTAGCGAACATCTGCCTTCTCCTAAACAGAAGAACCTCGTCTTCCTTTCAGCCCCGTCGACTCATTTATAGCTCTCTCCGTTTCTTCTTCTTATTTCTCTTTTGAAACCAGACATTGAGAGATCCGCCGTGTGTGTGAGTGTTGTTTGTGTTTGCTCCCTGGGGAAGCGCAGATGGGGGGGAGGTAAAGAGTGATCGGGTCAGGCGGAGGGATACTAAGCGGGTTTGATTCTTAAAGCATTCTTTGGGCACAGCGGTGAATGCTCGAAGGATCGGCAAAGAATGCTCCAAGAAGCGGCGGCCCCGGGTTGAGACTTATTGCCCCTCCGCAGAGAAAGAGGTGCAATACGTCTCAAGCAAAAAAACAAATAAAAGAAACGCTTCACTCTCTCCCTGCTCTCTGCATCTGTACCCCGCGGTCCGTACGGCTCAAAGATATTGTTGTTGGAAGCTCCGAGACGGCGCGCTCCACGTCATTATTTATGTACTTCTGAGGGAACGGTGGGATTTTTTTTTGGGATTTTTTTCTTTTACGATTGAGCAAAATCCTATGTTTTGGCCTCTTTCTCCCCTCAACCGCTCGTCCTCCCTGATCCAGCCTTTTCCTTTTTCTGCTTCCTCTGTTCTTCATCGCTTTTTTTACATCTCTTTTCAGCGCCGGCTCCGCCGGTCCAAAAATAAGTCAGAGAGAGAGAGAGAGAGAGAGAGAGAGAGAGAGAGAGACGAGCAGAAGATAAGAGAGAGAGAGAGAGAGAGAGAGAGAGAGAGAGAGAGAGAGAGAGAGAGAGAGAGAGAGAGAGAGAGAGAGAGCGCGCTGTTTGGAACTGGCTAGCTAACTGGAAGCTAACTCAAATCGTGCAAAACATTGGGAAGAGTTCAGAGGTCGTCCATCTTCAGAAGACAGCTTGTGTTGAGCCAACAACGGTCGGGAACGGGAAGAAGAACATCTGGCTGCAGTACCTGGATCCCATTTTCTATTTGACTTTGAGTCACTACATCGCCTTGTTGAAGTAAACTGGGAATTATTTCACTCTCCTTAAAGAAATGACAGGAGGATAACAGTCCCAACCCGATACAGAAATGTACTTTTATTTGTGACCCTTTCTACACCCTTTCATCGTTTTTTTGTGTG
Source organism: Melanogrammus aeglefinus (assembly GCA_900291075.1). NCBI lineage: Eukaryota > Metazoa > Chordata > Actinopteri > Gadiformes > Gadidae > Melanogrammus > Melanogrammus aeglefinus. The sequence goes on from OLKM01000719.1 coordinate 36,921, forward strand.
ATTGTGACACCGATTCCCTCCGGGTTTGCCTTTGTAACAGTCGTAAATACCGTAAATAACATGAATTACACCTTTTGAAAGGTTAGGAGGGGAGAGTCCTGTAAGCATCACCAGAATCACAAATCTCCGCACCCTGTTTTATTTGGGACAGCACCGTGTCCCAGAGGCCGGAATGTCGGTTGGCTGGAGTTTGTTACCTGGACACCCGCCGCGCAACGTTGCTAACAACATGGCTAACAATAACAACTGAATATGCGGGTCTTAATGTGAATGTATGTATATGTTTGCCTGGCCGTTGGCCAACGAAACAACGGGTCACTATCGCTCGCAGGTGCTTTTCCCCTGCTCTGCTGTTTGCGACTCGGTTTGACGAGAACGAGAGTTGACATCAAACATGACCGCGGTACATGGAAGGAACACAGGCGACCCTGTCCACCTCGGTTCCACCCGCTCACGACATCCCATGCTTGTGACGGCTGTGTTCCTGGATTGCTGCTGCTGCTTCGCTGCCCGGGGCCTGGTCTATGCAGGTCCTGCTGCCCAGCAGAGTGACCCCACAGTGGCAGAAGACATTTAGCTTACGCCGGGAAATACATAAGTAAGTCTTCTGGGTTGCAGAAGACTTGACCTTTTCTGGGAAATGTCAGGGTTTAAAATTACATATGAATCAATTTTAAAAAGGCAAAGGTTGTAGCTTGCTCAGAATTATACAATTTTGAGACAGTTGGTGAATAGTCTTGTGTGAATTTGATAGGCTGGCACCTGACCTCGCAGAGCTGGGGTCAAACTATCGTCCTTCAACCATTAGCAGGACACTCCCCTGTTTGAGGAGCCGAATATAGTTAGATTTTGACTGGCTTAACAAAGTGTAAAACACATCATAGTCAACCATTTGGCAAATGCTTTCAAGTGTTTTACGACAGAACTAAACTTGTCATGATAAGAATAGGCAAAATGTAAATATTTCTCCTTAATTTCATTTCTGAAATCGTATCTTCTGATATTTCGTTGATGTATGAACTGCAGAACTAACAGATGTTCCTGTTTTTCATCTCAGAAATCCGGTCACCTTACACTGACCCATCACCACGATCATCATGTTCATGTCCGTGGTAATTTACCGATCTCATAAGCTAATTTAACGAGATAGTCCGACAGCTGGTATGATTTCAGCAGGACATCAGTCTTCAGTGACGCTGTTCCCAGGTTGCAATGGGAGGAAGGCTGGGAATGTTAATGGCTTCCAATAAAATCCCAGGGAGATGTTTGATGTATATAAGAGACCTCAAAGTCTCTGCGTGTTTGTACGTAATGGATTAGGGTTCGACTCTTGGGCAGGTTGTGAGTCGCTGCTGCTCCAGACCTGCACGTCGTTAGGATTTCACTCGCAGGCCAGCACTTTGGTTTGGAATTATTTTAAAATGATGAGCGTCTAAAGTATGCAACCGATCCACCCACAACTCAATCAGCCCAATTCAGTTTGAGGAAATAGAGTTTCGGACTTTGAAGTGGTGAAAAAATGACGTTGGATGAAATGAAACGCAGGATTAAACTTGTTTTATTTCCATGTGTGCTATGCGTGTGGCGCCGGTGTGTAAGTGTGTGAGTGTACTGTATGTGTTTATGTACTCTATTCATATGTGTGTGTGTGTGTGTGACGGTTGTGTGTATGAATGTCTATGCGTGTGTATGTGCGTGTGTACTCTGCATGTATACGTGTGTGTGTGTGTGTGTACAGTATGTATGTACTCTATGTATATGTGTGTGTGTGTGTGTGTGTGTACAGTATGTATGTACTCTATGTATATGTGTGTGTGTGTGTGTGTGTACAGTATGTATGTGCGTGTATGAGTGCATTCAAGCGAGTGTGCGCGCCCGTGCGTGTGTGCATGTGCGTGTCTGTGCGTGTGCGTGCGTGCTCACGTTGGCTCCTCGCTCGCCCTGACCTCCTCCTCTTCCTCCTCCTCCTCTTCCTCCAGCCCGATGGCTTGCTTGTGCCAGACGGGTTTCGCCTCCACGGGGAGGGTCTCTGGAACACACGCCGTCCACACGTTAACCAGCGGGTCACAGGGGGGGGGGGGGGGGCCCTGGGGTGGTTACTGGGGGCCACACTTCTGGCCGCCCATGGCCTCAGCTGTGTGTTTAGCTGATCAGCTGGCAGGCTAATCACTTCACTGTATATAGTCCTTCTGTCGCAGAGTAAAATGATGGCTTTAAAAAGCTTTGGAACAACGTGCGCCGTTCAGGGACGTACTTACAACCAGACAAAACTAAATAATCGGTTGGAATCGGAATGAATGAATGACAGACGGCGATTGTTTACGTCGATCTGGTAGTAACCGGTAGTGAAGCCCGCTATCCGCACGAAGCGTCACGGGGCGGCCGAACCTTGTGGACACACACAGGCGGGGTCCACCACGCCCTATTCCTCTGCACGGTTTTAGGCCAGATATTTGCGTCACGTATTTTGTGTAGCAGCAGCAGCCGTGCCAGGTCACGCCTGTAAGGGCCTGTACCGTGTTGGTGTTCATCTCAAACATGTCGTGCTGTAGCACTGCTGTGAGATACAGTCTCGTGATGGGATCCATTTGATTTCCTCAGCACTGCAGTGTAATCAAACCCCGGCAGTTAGTATTTAAAAGAAGCTGAGGTCAAGATATAAAGTTACGAAATTAAATTAATTCGCCTTATAAAACCAAACACTCAGACCGACGTTTCCTCCTGATGTTCACTAGATGCCTTCTGTTTTGTTTTTTTAATAAACTTTCTGTGGCTGAAACTTTGCCCGTCCTCGGAATTTTTATCAAAACATTAAAAAAGACTCACCCAGGGGCCGGTAGCAGGGCACCGTCACCAGGCAGCCCTCCTTGATGTGGGGCTTGGTGGTGGAGCTACACCCTCCGGCGTGGAGCCCCCGGTGGTCGATGCACAGCACCACCCGGTAGCGCAGGCCCTGGCCGCACGTCACCGTGCACCGTGTGGCTCTGTGGGGGGGAGGGTGGAGGGGGAGGGTGGAGGGGAGGAGAAGGAGGAGGGTGGAGGAGGAGGAAGAGGGGAGGAGGAGGAGGATGGAGGAGTAGGAGGGGGAGGAGGAGGGTGGAGGAGGATGGAGGAGGAGGAGGATGGAGGAGGAGGAGGTTGGAGGAGGAGGAGGAGGGTGGAGGAGGAGGAGGGGGTGAAGGAGGAGGAGGGTGGAGGAGGAGGAGGGGGTGAAGGAGGGTGGAGGAGGAGGGCGGAGGAGATGGAGGATGGAGGAGGATGGAGGAGGAGAGTGGAGGAGGAGGAGGGGGTGGAGGAGAAGGAAGAGGAGGAGGAGGGAGGAGGAAGAGGAGGAGGAGGATGGAGGAATAGGATGAGGGGGTGGAGGAGGAAGAGGAAGGAGGGTGGAGGAGGAGAGGAGGAGGGTGGAGGAGGAGGAGGAGGAGAGATCAAACGTCGTCGCTCCAGCCACACATTCAAGCCCATTCACATGCGCCTCGGATCAAACACGCCCCATATCTCCCCCCCCCCCCCCCATCTGACATTCTGCGCATATTCCTGGAGATTGAAACGATACCGACGGGGAATCGCGATGAATGATGCAACTTTCATCATTGTTTTAAACCCAAATAAACCCGGCCCCCGGGGGCGTGCATGCTGGGGCCCCCGCCAAGACAAGCAGGGGGAGGCGGGGGAGGAATGTGGAATCTAAATATCATCCAGGGGTCCTCTTGGATTTGGTGGGCGGGAGGGACATCTGGGTCCCTGGGCGGCTGCCCGGGTTCCAAACACTAATGAGGACGACGGATACCTCGACCTGATTGGCCGCCGCCGCCGCCTCTGGGCTGTGAGTGAAAACAAGACGCAGAGAATCAGGCCCCCAGAGCGGCGTTCCGGTCAGGGTTTTAATTAAGGTTTTGTGTGTTTTGGACGACAGCGAGCCAGGCTAGGGACCGAGGAGGGTGGGGGGCGGGGTAAACGGGAGGGGGGGGGGAAGGGGTTAGCAATAGCATCGCTACCGGCCATCAGCAGAGGCAGCGCCGTGATGAGGTATCAACACTTGACCACCTTAGCGCTGAAGGCGAGTGTTCCTGCTCTGTTTGCAATGAAACTCGGTTAGGAGTTAACGCGTCTTCTCTTGCCGACTCCCTTCTTCCACCGATGATAATTAGAAGATGATTAATCAACGAGCCCGTTCATTGGGGAGCCACGCCGGTGCCAGGTCGACGTGCAGAAGCAACGTCCTTGCGGCTCAGCGCGGCAGGCACTTATCCAGTTCACAAAAAACAACGTTGTGTTTATCTTGGCTCGGGGGGGGAGAATATTCTTCAGCCTCGAATCTTTCGCCGCGAGGTGTTGACGCATGAAACGGGATAGATGTACAGCCGCCCCTTCCAAAACCATAATTGCGCTTGAATAAATCAATAAAGGCGCTCAGCGTGTTGCAGCGCGCACTCCGTCACGGTACGCTCCGGCCGGTCGTTCCGGGTGAGGAAACGGGGTTCAGCTCCAAAACATTCGGTTCACCGGTGGGTCCATCGTACCTTGACCAAGGGCATACTAGGCTTTGTTTTATCGTATTTTAAAACGTGAACCGACACCAGTCTGACGGTTACTACAGGATTGATAATATCTGAACCCGAGAGGGAGGTCATTTTGTTTCCGAAAAGCGGGGGGGAGGTCTCCTCCGAAGCCACTCCCCCAAAACACGCGATTAGCACGCTAGCAACAGATGGAACTTTGGGGGGGGGGGGGGGCCCTCATATTTAGTCGGCTCATATTTTAAACCTGCACCTTTTCCTGTGCGTCGCAGGAAATTCGTAATGACTGGAACAGCATAAGCGACACACGTCTGATCTCCGGGCCGGAGCAGGCTGTTTCTCCTTCTCCCGGTGACAGGTAATTGGCCGTGTCGTGTTTGCGCCGCCTGTGCTTTGGATTCCTCGAGCGACTGATTCGGTTGAACACATGCGCACAGAACCCCGCCCACTGATTGGTCGAAAACATGTCGAAATAAATGAAGACGCCCGTTTTCCACACGTTTCAGAGCCCAGCCGTTCCCAATCCGAGATAAAATGTAATTTATCAATTCCAGATGACAAGTGAAGAAACATAGATAGCACAAAGTAAGTAATCCCGTAATAAATATTAAAACCAAAAAGGAGATAAAAGAACACAAAACATAACAAATAAACGTCTATATGTGTCCCTAATCATAGCAGGGTCGACATACACTTATTGTATGTTCTACGTCCTTGCACTTACAAATAGCAGCATCATGTAGCATCTTATCCTAGCTGTCTGTGTTGACTACGGGGAACGGGTTAACCTAGTGATAGTTAGTGCGTGGCACTTGGTCCTGTGAACATCCTCACTGTCCCTACGGCGATATGTTGTTGTTTCTCTTTCTTCTGATAAATGTATTTATTAAGTAAATCGCTTTGGGTAGAAGCGTATGCTAAATGCCATAATGTAAATGTATATGCCGTTAATGTCATTCATTCATTGAAGGAACGGGTAAAGCACACCTTCCCAGTGTTCCCAGTGTTCCCAGTGTTCCCAGCGTTCCCAGCGTTCCCAGCGTTCCCAGTGGTCCCAGTGTTCCCAGTGTTCCCAGTCGTTCCCAGTGCTCCCAGCGTTCCCAGCGTTCCCAGTGTTCCCAGTGGTCCCAGAGGTCTTACCGGGGACCAGTCCTGCGCCAGCCAGGTGGGGCAGGAGAAGGCGTTGCAGGGCTGCATGACGGCGGCCTTGGGCACGTACAGGCACTTCCACTCCTCCGTCGCCGTGACGACACCCTGGAGGTCCTCCTCCACGCAGGAGACCGCCCGGCTCTGAAGGCCCCCCCCGCACGAGGCGGAGCAGGCCGTCCAGGGACTGCTCTCCCACCTGGGGGGGGGGGGGGGAGACCATCGATCAGAGAGGGGGAGGAGCCAGTGGGGGAGGAGTCAGGGGGTGAGACCATCCATGGACCAGAGAGGGGGAGGAGGGACCAGGGGGTGAGACCATGGACGGACCAGAGGGTGAGGGACCAGAGGGTGAGACCATCGACGGACCAGAGGGTGAGGGACCAGGGGGTGAGACCAGGGGGTGAGACCATCGACGGACCAGAGGGTGAGGGACCAGGGGGTGAGACCATCGACGGACCAGAGGGTGAGGGACCAGAGGGTGAGGGACCAGAGGGTGAGGGACCAGGGGGTGAGACCATCGACGGACCAGAGGGTGAGGGACCAGGGGGTGAGACCATCGACGGACCAGAGGGTGAGGGACCAGAGGGTGAGGGACCAGAGGGTGAGACCATCGACGGACCAGAGGGTGAGGGAACAGGGGGTGAGACCATCGACGGACCAGAGGGTGAGGGACCAGAGGGTGAGACCATCGACGGACCAGAAGGTGAGGGACCAGGGGGTGAGACCATCGACGGACCAGAGGGGGGGGTCGGTGGGTTTTGATGGTAGGGGATGAGGGTGATTTCCTGATTGATTGCTTACTTGCTTCCATCTTGGTCATCATATCCTTAATAGCCTTTAATATAGTGATCCACAGTGGAGGCCTGACGTTAACGAGCAGGGGATTTTAGCTCAAGCATGCCCACATGTAGACAGCAGAGATTGGGGGTTTCAAACCGGCAACCTTTCGGCTGGGAGTCAAACAGACCCTAATCACTGGATTACCCCCTGGCCCTCCATAGGCCGCCTCCTTGATTGAAGTGTGTGTGTGTGTGTGTGTGTGTGTGTGTGTGTGTGTGTGTGTGTGTGTGTGTGTGTGTGTGTGTGTGTGTGTGTGTGTGTGTGTGTGTGTGTGTGTGTAGTCCATACCGTGGGAGGGGGTGGTACAGGTCGTAGGGCATTATCTGCTTGTACCCGTCACTAAAAATCAGAAACATAAAATACACTCCTGAGAAAATTGCATCTTAATCCTCAACCCAATCCCAATAGATTGTCCTCTGGTTGGCTCGGAGTGGCCGGCAAAAATCACGACCGGTATTTATTGTTGTACGCTTTCTTGTACACAGATTCTCCTTCAGATTCACATTTCAACCACTTGCCCACGTTCTTGATTTTCTATGTGTACAAACTTTCATAAATAAATCTTGCTCAGGATGATTAAAAACTGATTTTTGTTTTATTTTATTGTATTCTGAGTACCCCTTGCCGTATTCCAAAGTACCCCTACCGGTAAGCGTACCCCCATTTGAGAACCACTGGTGTGAAGTCTCACCAGGGCCTGTGGCGTCCCCCCTGTGTCCCACCTGAAGCTGCACGGGCCCCCACACGGGCCCCCACAGAGCCCCCTACAGCCCACTGACCTGGCCATGCAGGGGTCCATGCTGCACTCGCGCAGCTTGGGCTTGGGCTTGACGTTCTCTGGGTAGTAGTGGCAGTACTGGTCCACCACCACGCGCCCGCTGCGCAGGTCGAAGCACTCGGCCGAGGTCAGCTGGTAGCCTGCACACACCAGAGAGGGAGACGCTTCAGGGACCTTCAATAGCCTGGAAATCCAGACCCCCGGAGAGAACGCTGTAGGGTCTGGTACCGAGTGACGGGAATCGGCCCAACTCGAGGGGCGGCACCAAGCAGGCATTTGAAAATATCACTGAACTCAATTGGATAACACTACGACCAATCAGAAGAATACAAGGGGTGACGTATCCAGACCTGCAGCGCGTAACCAATAGATACGATTTGTAATGTTCTGGGCCAGGGGAATCGGGGAGCGAGAACATTGCTCATTCCCAGAGTGACCTGCTGAGCAAATTCAAATTGTGCTTTCGCAAGAACTCTGGATTTCCAGGGTAGCCCTTCAATAGGATGGCACACGTCGAAACCCAACGCACCACCAGGGGGCGCTCTTTCTGTCATCGCTTTAGAGGGAGAATGGTTTTCTGGCAGGCCAGACATGGCAAGCTATAACAGAGTTCACTTCTGTTCTTTAGCGCAGGATGATTGGATGATTCATGTTTTTCATGTTTGATGAATCACGTCTTGTTTTTTTTCCTTACTCTTTTCCTATCTTGCAGTTTCTGTTCTATGTTGCAACCGGGTTTGAAATGTGCACGGCACTCGGCCAGGTCTCCCTTGCAAAAAACATGTGTTTTGAATCTCATATGAGACCAGCTGAAATAAAATCAACCGGCTGAATAACAAGGACGGGACGGTTGAACTGGGAGCACTGGTGTTTGGTGGTCCGCCCGGCGCCCTCACCCCCGCCGCAGGTGACAGAGCAGGGGAAGAAGTCCGTCTCCCGCCAGCGGTGGATGATGGGCTGGTAGAAGATGTACTGGACCACACTGTCCGGCGCCCCGCCGCCCGCGTACTGGACCTGGGGGGTGGAGAGAGAGGACGGAGAGACCCCGGTTACTGTTGCCCCACGGTGACTCGAGATAAGTCTGCTTCCTGATTGGATGGGGAGGATTAATGATGTGCCACGTTGACTTTTTTAGACACCGGTCAGAGAAAGTTTAATTTTTTACGTTATCCAACCATAAAAAAAAATCCCAGCCCTCCCTTTAAGGTCTCCTCCGAAGCCGCTCCCCCAAAACACGCGATTAGCGCGCTAGCGCTAAGCGCGCTCAGCAAAATATCCACCAAGCCTTGAGGTAACGAATAATCGGATAATTTCATCCGGGCCGAATTAAATTATTTGACAATTTTATTAAAGTCCTGACACAGCCACAGATACTGACCTGTTTTTTGTCAGAGCATTTGATTTATTAATTGTTGTCAGGGTGTAAAGAATATTTAAGAATTTATGTACAAAAATGCTTCAGAAATGAATAGCCGACTCTATCTTTAAATATCGTCCTATAATAGATTTTTTCTCCTTCTTTAATCTGGATTTTTGTGACTATTTCAAGCACATATTTGTGCCGCAGTATTACATTAACAAGCGTGCTTGCAATGTTTACATACTTGAGTGAAGAATAAACTTGAAAGAAGGAACAAATATAATTTATTTAAGAATGCCAACCCACTGAGATCATTATTATCCTGAACCAAACCTGGAGTTTCAAAGGCTCCCACACAAATCAGTAACGTTGTTGAGTTTTGTTTCTATTTAAAGCTGAATCACGTGCAGAAACGTCGCCAACACACAAAAAGAAACCTCAGGCTGTCTGAATTTCTACAACTAGAACAAAGCCGAGGAAATGAATGCAATTAAACTTCCCCTTTTTAATGCAATGTGTTATTATCATTATGCGGGCCAACGTCAGATCTAGGATAGTGAAAAGCTACTTGGCTACGTCCACGGTAAATCAACAGCCATCCCTCTCTCTCAGAGCTCACTGCAGAACAGATGAGAAGGAATTTGAGATGGCTGCGAGTAAAGCGTCGCTCTGTTTGTTTTAAATCCATCTCTTGGCTCGGGGGACGCACGCTGCTTGGCTAATTGTTCTGGGCCGAGGAGGAACGGGAATACACAGGAACAAAACCGCCGGAGAAACCATAAAGAGACGTGTCCAGTCATTCACAGAGCGAGGAGGAGGCGGTTGGGTTTACGCTGAATTAAAAAGCAAAAACTCTCGTGGGAGTGTTAGAACACCGAGATGGATTTGTCTGCGGACGAAAACAGGTTTATATGCACTCCAAGTGCTTTTAAAATGTTGGATTTGTTGTTGTTGTTTTCCAACTGCGTTCCCTCGCTCTCCAAACCCTGGTTGCACCAGAATACAAGCGGTAAAAAGAATGGTCTGTTTAGTTTACCCTGACAAACCAGTGCAATTACTACCCCCCCCCCCCCCCCAGGCGCCTCCGTCCCTAGCGTGACCGGTCCTCCAAAACACACCAAAAAAATAGGGGCCAAGGGAAAATGAACAACCAGAAAGTATTGAAAACTGCTGAAATCTGTGCTCAACGGATTTTGTATACACGGCTTAGGAAATATTCCCCTTCTAGTCTCTCCCCTCCACCATGTTCTGGGGATATAAGCGAGGATGGATTATATATACCTACCCTCGAATGTATAAATGAAACACCAGCACTCTTCGTACAAATTCACTTGTTTACAGTGGAAAGAGGTTCCTGGCACACTTTTAAATAGGGCTTTCCATTCGCCTGGGCTTTTCCACTGCCGTGATATGAATTGGCCGTCTGCCTTGAAACAGATTAGAAAATTATGCACTTATTACTGCCTCTCAGATTTCTGTCTCCTGCATTCCTATTTATCGTGCTATCCTGACTTGCAGTTTTTTATTAGCATTTGCTAGCCCATGTAGGTTTGCTAGTGTTTACCTGCTGGCACTGGTGTGTGTGTGTGTGTGTGTGTGTGTGTGTGTGTGTGTGTGTGGTGTGTGTGTGTGTGTGTGTGTGTGTGTGTGTGTGTGTGTGTGTGTGTGTGTGTGTGTGTGTGTGTGTGTGTGTGTGTGTGTGGTTCAGTCTGTGGTATGGAAAAGTCCAGGTAGGTGTTCAGAAAATAATAATTCTCCAATAATACCAATAAAAACATTCTTTGGTTTCCATATCAACCACCACAGCGGAACTAGAATCTCATGGTTTGCATAACGTTGCGTTGAGGACATTGTAAACAAAGTGGATGGTAAGCAGAAGAGGAAACAATTCAAACAGAGTCACACAAGGACAACGCGCCTTCAAACAAACGTGACACCGATTCAAAACTGTGTTGTGTGTGTCTGTGTGTGTGTGTGTGTGTGTGTGTGTGTGTGTGTGTGTGTGTGTGTGTGTGTGTGTGTGTGTGTGTGTGTGTGTGTGTGTGTGTGTGTGTGTGTGTGCGCGCGTCTAATTGTGGACATCTATTAACCACAATGATACCGCAAAACTATGCTGGGGAATTCCTATTCAGATGGACTCTGGGATTCTGTGCTGTTTATCATCAGAAGGCCATTGGAGAAACAATGGAGATGAACACGGGCTGAACCGATTTCAGAATGAGCTGGTGGGCTGCGGCCGCAGCCTTTGTCCCGGCTACTGTTCCCCTCTCAAAGCAAAGCAGGAAGGATCCACAGTTCGAAACAGGAAAAAATTGCCACGTGGAATCATGTCGTGTACAACGGAAATCGCGCAATAAAGTTAAAATTCAATAAAGATCCACGCCAACGGTTGCCACCGTTCCAGCATGCTTCTGCGCCTCATCTCCATCCGTGGCCAGGCGGTTACGTCACACATCTATTCCGGGGGAGGAAAGCGTAGCCGGCAGAGACGTTAAATCGTTTAAATCCGAACGGACACACCGTTAAGCCAAAACCAACTACTCGACTTGGAACCAAAAGGGGGTAATGCTACCATTGTTTTCACTGCATGACACAACGCGCCGAAAATGCGGAACCCATTTCCAAGAGCTGAGCCGGGGCGAGGGAGCCGTCCGCGCTGGATATAAACAGGGCTTCTAGCTAGCTTCCAAACTCAAACAGGCTCACATTCAATCTCATCCTAAACCCTTTGTGACGCGAGGGGACGGGGACGGGGGGCTAGGGGTCCACCGAGGGGTCACGCAACAGGGGCCGATCGCGTGGGCCTCGCAAAGATTGCGAAAAACAACAGTTTTTGCTCCTCACCAGGGAGTGAGCCACGAGAGAACGATGGCGTCATCCTGCATCTATTCAGGAGCGCGCACACGTTGGGACTGTTTCAGGAGATCGGTTACACACAGAGGTAACCATTCCATCACTCCTGACCCGTTGCCAAAAAAGCAACAATCCGTCCACTAGAAAAAAAAAAAGCCATAAAAGAAAAGCGAAGCAAAACAGAAGGTGAGTTTGAATCCCGAGGAGCACCTCAGGTCGTTTTGAACCGCGAAACCTTTCAACTGAGTTTGACAGCGGCTTTAGCAGCAGACCTCCAGCTCGACAAACGGCAACCTTAAAGGGATCTTAAAGGGATCTTTAAAGGGATCTTAAAGGGATCTTAAAGGGATCTTAAAGGGATCTTAAAGGGATCTTTAAGGGAGTTTATACAATCTATATGTAAAGTGTTCTAAAGGGAGTTTATACAATCTATACGCAGTCCTCTCCTGCGAGGCAGAGGCCTCACAGGAGAGTACAGCATATAGATTGTAGAAACTGTATACATATTGTATACACTGCACATAGATTGTATAAACTGCACATAGATATTATAAACTGCATATAGATTGTATAAACTCCCTTTCTAAGAGGAAGTGCATCGCCTGGCATGGAAACCCGGTCAGGTGACCTTTGACCCCCACCTTGACCGTGAAGTCGGCTCCCAGGGGCCCAGCGATCCTCATGACGGCCTTGTCCGGGTGCTTCTGGTAGTCCAGGGTGGTGTTCTCCAGACGCTGCTGACCCGACGCCTCCAGGGAAAGCTCTCCTTTGACCCCTTGGAGCGTCTTGCTCTCGATGTCTGGAAGAAAAAGAAACGCATTTAGTGTTTTGAAAAGAAACCGCAGACTTAAGAGGTCACTCGATAGGAGATAGCTCAGCGTTTGCGTTTGTTCGATCGATGAATCCAAGCTGGCCTGTAAATGATAGATGGACTGCATTTATATTGCGCATTTATCCAATGTGCTTAACAATATAGCCCAACATTCAGTCATTCATGCGCACATTCACACACTGACGGCAGAGTCAGCCACGCAGGGCGACAGCCAGCTCGTCAGGATCAGTCAGGGTGAGGTGCCTCGCTCAGGGACACCTCGTCACTCAGCTAGGAGGAGCCGGGGATCGAACTAGCAACCTTGCGGTTACCAGCCAACCCGCTCTACCTCCGGTGCTACTCCAAGCGTTGTACCCTGTTTTTTCGGATCCTAATTCAGCGTGGGCGACTTCAACGTTCGTCAGATTCTGGTTATTAAAGCTACAACACGCTTCACCCATGCAGACGCCAACATCAGAGCTGAGCCAACAGATGGCTCTGGTTTAAGCCCCGGGCAACTGGGATCAGGGAAATATTTAATGAAGAATGTGGAGCGTGGGACAGGGAAGAGGGAGATGAAACATTTGTTATCGATTAGGTGAGGGGGTTGCCTGCCAACCCCTTGAAACAAGTGATACCTTTTTGGAAAGTTTTCGGTTCAAACGTCTGTTGGGAGTCCGTGAAGGGAAGCTTTCCAGCAGCCTTGCCTCTCTTCTGTGCTTTAAACTGCTTTCTAAACTAATCAAGCAAACCTTGGTAAAAAAGCTCTTACAAAAGAGTTTTGGCGTTTCTCAAAGCCAAGCACGGAGTGAACAAAAGTCTAAGCAAGCGTAGTTATACTCTGAAGTGAACCAAGTCAAATCAAACTGTATTAGATCTAATTTGATTAGGATTAAAGCGGCAAAGTGCTTTACAGGCCCGCGATCAAAGTGTGCCTTGACAACACCCCTTAAGGAAATCCAAGAAAACACGGCTTATTTTGGCATTCTCTGAACATCACCAATAAAGTCTCCAACTAGAAGCCATTTGAAGAAGGTCCTTTGGCGTGAAAATGCTGCAGGAGGCACATTGAAGGCCTCTGTACAGAAGAGGCCAGACACAAGCACCCCATGAATAGGGCGCAGAATGACTTTGGAATAAGATGGGAGGCACAGAGAGTCTTTTATATGAATAATGGCCTAATGCACATAAAAGATTTTTATTCTAGTAGCCGATGGTAGTTATTACTACTCCCCATTAATAGGGGAGTAGAATGACTTTGGAATAAGATAGAGACATGGTTTGCCTTTAATATGAATCAGAGCATTGATAAAGTTGCATTCGGTGGGTTGAAGCCCAGCAGTGGGTTAGTGGGAGGGTGACCTTTAGGTCAAGTACACTGGGGAGTAAGCTAGAGAGGTGGGGTCTCTTCTTGATGAAAGAGGACCTCCAGGTTCTCAATGGAAGGATACCACGGACCTACCAAGACTTACACAAGCTATCCGGACCTTTGAGGACCAGCCTGACGTGGCGACTCCGGTAGGGGATGACCACCACCGTGTCCTCCGCTGGGGAGGAAGGACAGAGAGAAGGTTAGAAGGAAGAGGAGGAGGAGGAGGAGAGGCTTTCAAAGGGCGCTGCAGAGTCACAAATTTCAATGAAGGACCACATTTTAATAAGATAAATGGACCGGAATAAACAATACATTAAAGGATCGATATATGCCGACGAGAACAATCGTCGATCTTTGTGGGGCCTTTTCGACAGTTCAATTCTTGTATTGTCATTTAAACCAAACACAAACGCCAGGTGACGTTTCTCGTCCCTAACAAAGGAAATCTGCCCGTGTGCATTTTCCTTACTTTTTCCAGAGGCATGCTGGGACTTGTAGTGCCCACGGACCAACCGGCAGGACGAACCGTCTCCGTTGCAAACACCGCAGTTGTCCTCCTTGGCAGCGCTGCCCAGCTCATGATCACAGCCAACAATCTGAGAAGAAACGCCGCAGGGGTATTATTATTAAACATATCCATGAAACCTCAAAAACTACACAAAGTAAAAGTTCACTGTGAACTCTGTTCTAACACACCCCACCACGAATACACTCAACCCCCTATACTCATTCCAGCGGGACTAATTATCAAAATACAACTGCGGTCGGCAGATAAAACCGTAACCCCGCCGCGTCCTATTACACATTCCTTCTAGCCATCTTTATTTGATGGATGCGTTTCCTCGCGCGTTCTGTCTGTAAGACGACAGATCCGCTCTGTGGTTTTACAGCGAGGTACCGGGGTCGTTTTAAGAGATCCGACAGCTGTCTCGCACACGCAACGCACTGGCATGCCGTTTCATTCAACCAGGCAAAGGAGCGCATTGTAAACGATTCCCTGGCCTGTTGGTCACATCACCCACGTTCTGGGAGCCTTCTCCTGCTCATTAGGCATTCATTCACAGAGCAGATGGCTCGCTGCTCACGCGGCGTCACTCACAGAACATTGGTTCTGTCGTTTATATACTACTCGCTCGGTGGATTTCAACACGCGATCGCCGCCAGTTGTTTTAGTGATTAGTGTGTGTTTCCGTGGTGGGGAGTCAGTATGTAGAGATGAAGATCTGAAAGGAACGGGGGTTGAATACAGCGAGAAATCATTTTGGCAGGGACTTGTGTTTAATAGAGGATCTTTTTTTCGTTTTTTAAGAATGAAATGGAGTTGTGAATGTGTGAGCAAAACCATAAAATGTTATAAAAGTAGAACAAATATGGCTGACTTTGCTGATTCCAAAGTAAACCTTGGCAGGAGATTCAATTTTCTAATTTGAATCTTGTAACCTTAAAGACAATGTGCCAGATTTTCATATACTGATAATAATGATGAAGAAAATAATCCATAAATATTGAATAACATGAAAAATATATGCGTTATCACCATGTTTTGTTCCGTGCACTAATCTGACGTCCGAACCCTTACCCTTAAGTAAAGGTAAGGGTTGGAGGTCAGATTAGGGCACTCTATACATCGACAATTGGAAGTTTAAATTGTTGAGCAAGCTCACTCGTAGATTGCACGTTGGTCTGGGGAAGCTGCTGTCATTTTCTTCAGCACGAGAGGCGGGATCAACGGGCCTAGTTCAAATGACTCTGTACGCGATTGGCTGTCTGCCGTCGCTTCCCTGTCGTCATCGTGTTAAACCAGCCAATAGCGAGCAAAGGGGGGAAAGCCAGCTTGGCGATTGGCTCCAGTAAAAACGTAACAAAACCAAAAAGAATTGTATTGCTCTTCTCCAGACCCTTCTGCAGGGCGAACTCAAATCGCCGGCAGAATGGGCGGGGCTCCCCAGTCTACAGAATCACCCGAGCAACCAAGGCTACGTTTACACGATGACGGTCTGAACAGAAGACGCAAAAGTGGCGTCGCGTCTTCACTTTTTATTCCGCGTTTAGACGAGCGTTTTCGGGAGGAAATCTGCGTGCATACGGTGACGCAAAAGTGTCTGTAATTCGATTGGGTATGCAGGCCAGGGGCCTAGGTGGGGCTGTGATACACCATCACACAACACCACCATGTCTGAGCGCATGCGTAGAATCTTACCTCTTCTGTTACCTACGCCGCGAAAACCAAAACATAATTACAGATCCTTCTCTGTTCAGTAATAATATTTGTACATATCCTGTAAATTTCGTGGAAAGACTCCTGTAAGTAGTTTATTAGAGCTGTCAGAGCAGCTTGACGGTCCGACGCATGGAAATAATCTGACATGTTTGTTTATTTCCTTGTACTGGCGCATGTATGTGACGTAAACGCGTACGCGACGTGAGCTTTGCGTTTTGGGCAGTGTAGACAGAAACGCTACGGTGGAGCGTATTCAACTTTTTCACTCTGGAGGGTGGTTTCAGATTTATGCATTTTCATGCCCCAAAAACGCCGTCACAGTCTAAACGAAAGGGACTTCCGGTAAAATATTTTGTCGTTTTTACCCGCAAGCGTCCTCGTGTAAACGGGGCCCAAATTTCCAAAATAAACACTCCCGCCATTTCCCCTCCCCCTTCACACCCACCTGGCAGGCGCCGCTGATGCACATGTCCAGAGACTCGGTGTAGCAGCGCGTCCCGTCCAGCACCTTGGGGGCCAGCTCCACCAGCAGCCCGGACCCCTGGGCCAGGCACTTCAGGGCGCAGGGGTTGTCGGGGTCGTTGTCCACGGGCAGCCACTCGTGGTACTGGCCCTGGTAGCGCACGTCCGCGTGCGCCGAGCACTGCTGCGCCCGGAAGTCTGCGGCCTCCGGGGGGCAGTCCTGCAGCAGGGCATTGTGGGAAATGTAGTCCCTCAAAATAAATATACGAATTAAGGAAATTCGGCGGCTAATCCGCGATCCACATCACAAATACATCACTTTTACAATACAAAGTTCAGAGATAACTCTACCCTGAACTTACGATATATTTTACTTCGTGACCTTGACGTTCACTGGTGACCTCTCCATCTCACTTTCCATTCACCAGGTTTGAAAACTCAGTTTGCCGTCTCCCCATATCCCAAGATAAACTGAGACGCAATGAAGCCCTCTGAGCCTCGATACATAAAGATGAGCTTGAACTGAACTCACCACGTTACTGCATGTACGATATTTGATATTCTGCCCTTCACAGGTCCTGTGAGAGAAAAAGGGGAAGAGAGAGAGAAGAGAGAGAGAGGAAACGAAAAAGAGGGTGAACTCGCCGTCAGGGTGACGGATAAAACAAACAACCTCCGAACATCTGTCATACAGGGGTGGGAGGACTGAAAACAGCTGCCTTGCGTTGGTGCTCACCACACACAAGAAACATCCCATTCTCTCTCCTGTTAAGAATGAACGACCGGTAGCTGACTTGAATGCAATGGGAACCCACAAACATAGGGACCCCATCTGAAGGGGCCTTTA
Source organism: Melanogrammus aeglefinus (assembly GCA_900291075.1). Taxonomy (NCBI): domain Eukaryota; kingdom Metazoa; phylum Chordata; class Actinopteri; order Gadiformes; family Gadidae; genus Melanogrammus; species Melanogrammus aeglefinus. Next base: position 54,131 of record OLKM01000719.1, read on the forward strand.
AAAGGCGTTCTGTCGTATGTCCACCAACTCACATTCACAGCAATGTGTTACCATATTCATCATTGCTATAAATGAGATACGAGACACAGAATTGTTTGTGAGTGGTCGCGTAGAAGGACTACAATGCATTGAAAGGATTGTTCGGTGTCTGTTAAACAGCTTCTAGTTGTTAGGAGTATAGTTAGGGTTGACATTCTACAGCGTCTGCATCTAAATGACAGTTCTCGCCACTTATTTTAAAAGGGGATGTGTCTACGCTTTGATGTGGCCGGGACGACAAACCGTCCACAGTGTGTGTGGTGGACCAGACTCGAAAGCCAAAGACACCCCTTCCTTTGAGAAACCTAAGAGAAATTCCAGTGTCACCGGCACTTAGCCAGTGCCGAAAACTGAATACGACGCAACACTGCAGGCGCAGCCGAAACACAAACAGATTGAGCGAGTAATCCCAGAGATTCGGGCAGATTTACAGAGCAAAGTGGCAATTTTGTTCTCGCATGTGACTCATTTAAAAAGGTCTCCACTGCCAAGTTAAACACAAGGCTTTAACGCACGGACGCAAACGAGAGTCAGGGTAGCAAGGAAACAGCTCCCGAAGAAAATTTTACAGGAAAATTGAATGAACAAAGGAAAGTGCCCTGGGACAAAAAACAGGGGGGGAGCAAAAGACGACTAAAGGCCTCCTGGTTTGACCCCATCAAAGGAACGAACATACTTGTATACTAATGCAGAAATATGTAATCATTTAGTAGCCAAACACTGAGCTTGGCATGCTAGGTTTGAAATGGTATGCCACTTCAAATGGCATGCAAAAACGTAGACTCATTTCCTCAGAACATCTTAAAGCTTTAAGCTCAGCTTCTCTGCACGACTCGTTGAACGGCTTGCTCCCCACTTTGTGTATACTGTACCGACTGTCGTGCTTGTCTTGTCAAACCTCTGTGCTTATGTTTATTATGTAAATGCACAACCTATTTTATTCATTACTTTCTTCCTTAAAATAACAACCAACAAGTTACCTTTGAGAGGTCTCCTTTCAGACCACCCCTCTGCTCTGATGTAACCCGAGGTCTCTGCAAACAGCCAAAGCCCCAAAAGCAGAACCTACACGATTTATAAGGAAACGCTAAAACCCTGTGGTCACTCTGCAGGGTTACCGGCACAGGGTTTACACGCTACCACAGCCCATGAGCAAGACTTAGTGAAGAATGTACCACACACACACACACACACACACACACACACACACACACACACACACACACACACACACACACACACACACACACACACACACACACACACACAACACACACACACACACATCACACACACACAACATATATACAACACACACACACACACACACACACACACACACACACACACACACACACACACACACACACACACACACACACACACACACACACACACACACACACACACACACACACACACACACACACACACACACACAGACACACACACACACACACACACATATACCCATGCACACACACACACACACACACAGACACACACCTACACACACAGGGCGGTCTCTGGTCATAACCATCCCTAAATGCCGTGCTAAAAGGTAATTGGCTAATCCGTAGCCATAGAGGATTGCCCCGTTAATTGCCTTCAAGAGGGCAGGGGATAAACATAGCGCTGGCGTGCCCACGGTCTCAAACCACCGCACACGCTCACTGAGGCTTTCCTTCAGGGCAGCAGACTTTAATACGCTGCACTAACACATCATTATCGGTAAAAAAAAAAGGGTATTATCGTAGTTAAAGCTAGTCTTAGGTACGATAATACAAGAGCTTTTATACGCTAGCATGTCATGATCAGTGCGAGGTATATTCATGTGACTGGTAAACCTTATCTCCTCCCTCCTAACTACTAAGTCCGGGTCTAGACCACCTCCACCGTGAGTCACTGTGGATGAAAGCGTCTGCTAAGTGCCCTGAACGTAAATGTACCTCAGAGGACTGCTCGCCCGGTTCCCCAGTCACACTAAAGTGACTCTCTTGATCAAACCCCGAGGCCCGACCGTTCCTGCCGCCGTCTCCCTGCCGCAGTCGGACAAAGGCCGAGCCCCCCCCCTAACGAGAGCCCTTCAACCCAGCGCTGAGTCAATTAAACCCACATGACATAACACACCGTAGGCCTGCTCCTTCTCTTATTATTAATACAACCATGCCGTTCGTTTCCCCCCCACCTCCACACACGATCCATATGTCCACACACACACACCCCCCCACTCCGTTGTCTGCTTGTGATTAAGCGGAGTGTGGTACACGTTGGCACGGCTAATGAGGGCCGGTGAGGTCGGTCGCCAATGCCATATATATATATATATATATATATATATATATATATATATATATATATATATATATATATATATATATATATATATATTTATATATGAGTAGGAGAAGAGAGAGAGAGAGAGAGAGAGAGAGAGAGAGAGAGAGAGAGAGAGAGAGAGAGAGAGAGAGAGAGAGAGAGAGAGAGAGAGAGAGAGAGAGAGAGAGAGAGAGAGAGAGAGAGAGAGAGAGAAGGAGAGAGAGAGAGAGAGAGAGAGAGAGAGAGAGAGAGAGAGAGAGAGAGAGAGAGAGAGAGAGAGAGAGAGAGAGAGAGAGAGAGAGAGAGAGAGAGAGAGAGAGAGAGAGAGAGAGAGAGAGAGAGAGAGAGAGAGAGAGAGAGAGAGAGAGAGAGACTGTAAGAGAGAGAAGGAGTTTACATGATACCCGGTCTTGTGTTTCTGCATGACCCCCCCCCCCCCCAACAGAGGTCGCCTTGTGTCCTGGTCTTTAAATGGCGTCCGTTTGATCTGCGCCACCAGAGGGGTGACCAGGTCCCCTGTTCCCCCGCCCACAGGCCGGGGGCGGCGCACTCAACACCCGCCTGAGAACCCCACCCACTGCCAGGGGGCTCGCTGCTTGGTAAACAGACCTGACCACCCACCCACCCACCACCATCACCACGACCACCATCACCACGACGACGCACAGCCACCCACCCGCCTCACTTTCTCTTAACTCACACACGCACGTGCAAACACACACACACACACACACACACACACACACACACACACACACACACACACACACACAAACAAACATAGACACGGTATCCACACATGCTGCTCTATGACACAAACACACACACACACACACACACACACACACACACACACACACACCACACACACACACAACACACACACACACACACACACACACACACACACACACACACAGCATCTAATGGAGTTCCAAGAGACACACAACGTGCTTTCAAATCAATACTTGGCAGTCCAAGAAAACAAACACACGCACACATAAACACACAC
>OLKM01000719.1:78213-88773 GCA_900291075.1 Melanogrammus aeglefinus
CCACCTACCCCTCCTCCTCCTCCACCTGGCTCCCTTCCCAGGCCCCCCAGACAGTGTTGTTCCCCGGTGAGCAGGAGACCTCCATGGCGCTCCAAACGGCCGTAAATCCCGGAGACTTCAGCGCGCGGCCGGGTCACCTTCAACGTACCGCCATGGGTCAGGATTCAGTAAACAGAGGGAAGAGGGAATGATGGAGCGTTGGGAAAAAAACAACTCTGAGGAAGATCGCACAGGAACACACGCACACACGCACGCACACACACACACAAAGACACACACACACACACACACAGAGACATCCACACACAAGCCCGGGAGGACGCACAACCATCACTGTTTGTTTGCCAGATGCTGAGCCATGGAACGTGTTGGAGACAGACCCAATCAGATGTCTCCTGCTGCTTTAGTCCAATGCCTCGACATTGATGATGTGACGACATCATTCATTTTGGATAATGTACTAATGTTATTTGGTAAGGTCACTAAGATGAGCGCATGGCAGAGCGAGTGAGAGTTAGCGTGGCAGGAAGCTCGACCCTGTAGCAATACGATGAAACCAGCAAAGCCTACCGAAAGAAGTACCAAAAAACACAAATCTCCCAGGCGCAGAGCCCTTCAAATCTCTCTGGCGCTCGTGTCTGGGATCGGACGACGATTGCTTTGCTTAACGTATCGGCTTCCACCGACACAGAGGCCGGAGTGTGCATCTGGGACACGTCAAGAGGAAGACGAAGAAGAAAACGAAGGAGGAGGAGGAGGAGGAGGAGGAGGAGGAGGAGGAGAGAGGAGGAGAGAGGAGGAGAAGGAGGAGAGAAGAAGAAGAGAAGAAGAAGAAGAAGAAGAAGAAGAAGAAGAAGAAGAAGAAGAAGAAGAAGAAGAAAGAAGAAGAAGAAGAAGAAGAAGAAGAAGAAGAAGAAGAAGAAGAAGAAGAAGAAGAAGAAGAAGAAGAAGAAGAAGAAGAAGAAGAAGAAGAAGAAGAAGAAGAAGAAGAAGAAGAAGAAGAAGAAGAAGAAGAAGAAGAAGAAGAAGAAGAAGAAGAACAACAACAACAACAACAACAACAACAACAACAACAAGCAGCAGCTCCTTTTTGGGGGGACTCTTTGGTCGGTCTGTTTTGGGGGACTCTTGTCTTTATGTTTCGGAGGGCTCTCTGCTCAGTGTGATGTTCAAATTAGAGCTCAGCTTGAGCTCCCAAAAGTCACGCCAGCATGTGCGCAACCGCCTCGTGAATCCGTAGGCGGAGGCAGTTTACCCCGCCACCGCAACGCACCCCTGGACCGGCGAGGAGGAGGCGAAATAGCGCAGCGTGCCTCGATCGAGTTGCAGAAACCACACGGCCATGTTCCGCCAAACAAGCCCCCGGGAGGAACACGACGTCGCTCCTTCTGTTTTGAGGGATTCCATTACGGCGCATTAAAGCCGCGGCGGAGTAGTTTGCGTGACTGCGCAGGACACCGAGCACCGCCGTGGAAACTGCCAGGTCGACGACGGCTCTGTGGTTATGACGGTGAACCCGTCCGTGCCGTACACGTGGCTGGTCACCGGTCGACTAACACGCTCCAGACGAGAGCGAACGCTGACGTGGTTTCAACGAACTGTAAGAAGTACGAATCAAACAAAACCAAACGACCTGCGGAATCAAATGTCATTGATATATTTTCAAAAGGCGTCTGGAGACAAGCGCGACCGTATCACATCACTCATTGTACTGCATGATGTCAAAGAAAACGTTCTTTACTTGACTAGCTAATGAGCTACACTGACATATACTGGATAATAGTGGAATACACTGAGCCTGTGTTATTCTGGACTGACAGTGACCTAAAATAAAGAAGAAGGGTCGAATTAGCTGTGAGAGAAGCAACAGACCCAAACAATCAGAACAGTTCAGTGTCTCAGCGACAACCCGTCAACCACAGAGGTCTCCAGCCACCATCCAACGAACTGCATGTTCCCGCATGTTGTGTGTGTGTGTGTGTGTGTGTGTGTGTGTGTGTGTGTGTGTGTGTGTGTGTGTGTGTGTGTGTGTGTGTGTGTGTGTGTGTGTGTGTGTGTGTGTGTGTGTGTGTGCGTGTGTGCGTGTGTGTTGATGAACAGCCCCCCTGGGTGGAGTCTTTGGTTACAGACCAGAAGCCTTGTGTAGCATTATGCTAATGTGCGGTACCGATATGAACAGCTAAGTGTTTGGGTTTTTTCAGGAACAAATGTTCTGTCTCCCGTTACAAGGAAAGTTTGTCTTGCAGCTTGGAAGCCTGTCGGTGTGATTTTTCAATTTTGCGGTTCTTTCTTGGGGAAAACAATCGAGACACACACACACACACACACACACACACACACACACACACACACACACACACACACACACACACACACACACACACACACACACACACACCCTCCCGCAGGGCTTCAACAAAGAGTGGGGACAAAAAAATACAAAAAGTTGCGTGCAAAGCAGGTTTTTATCAGTATCGAAACTCACATGTGTGTGTATGTGTTCGTGCGCTTGTGCGTGTGCGCGTCTCTTTAAATGGTCTCGTTAACAGCAGCACTCGGCGGCTCCAGAGCGAGAAGGAGCAGGAAGCTGTTCCCACTCTCCCCTCCTCTCTCCCCTCCTCTCTCCTCTCTCCTCTCTCCTCTCTCCTCTCTCCCCTCTCCTCTCTCCTCTCTCCTCCTCTCCCCTCCTCTCTCCTCTCTCTCTCTCTCTCCTCTCTCTCTCTCTCTCTCTCCTCTCTCCCCTCTCCCCTCCTCTCTCCTCTCTCTCCCTTCTCTCCCCTCTCCTCTCTCCTCTCTCCTCTCTCCCCTCCTCTCTCCTCTCTCTCCCTTCTCTCTCCTCTCCTCTCTCCTCTCCTCTCCCCTCACCCCTCTCCCCTCCCCTCTCCCCCTCTCCCCTCTCTCTCCCCTACCCCCCCCCTTTTCTCTCCTCTCTCCTATCCCCTCTCTCCTCCCTCTTCTCTCCTCTCTCCTGTCCCCTCTCCCCTCTCCTCTCCTCTCCTCTCTCTCCTCCTCCTCTCCCCTTCCCCTCTCCCCCTCCTCCCCCCTCCCTCTCCTCTCCTCTCTCCCTCCTCCCCCTCTCTCTCCTCTCTCTCCCCTCCCTCTCCTCTCTCTCTCTCCTGTCCCCCCTCCTCTCCCCTTCCCCCCTCCTCCCTCCTTCTCCTCCTCTCCTCTCTCCTGTCCCCTCTCCTCCCCTCTCCTCCCCCCCTCCACTGCGGAGACTCCAGCCCGGTTCCCCTAATGAGTGTCTGAGCATCAGACCCCTGGGAGCCTTCAGTGCCACTGCATTCCTTCCACACTGAACTATGTGGTGGTGGACACACACACACACACACACACACACACACACACACACACACACACACACACACACACACACACACACACACACACACACACACACACACACACACACACACACACAGCCCCCAAAACACATGCCCGGGGCCTGAGGTATGCTTCCCCTGAATGACATGCATTGCCATGTCGTTGTGTTTTGACCGTGGAGCATGTAATGCCTTGCTCAAAGGAACACATGGCTCGGCCTCGGTGGGAGCCCAGCGGGGGGGCGGCGGGGCTGAGTCAGAGCGGAGCAGCTTCCAAGGAATTGAACCCAGAGCTTGGGTTGGTGTACAGCTCTGAACACCAACCCAAGCTCTGGGTTCTGAACACCACCCGCGGGTGGTGTTCAGAACCCAGAGCATGGGTTGGTGTTCAGAACCCTCGGGTCAGAGCAGTAGCCAGTCATTGCCCCCCCCCCCCCCCCCCCCCCCCAAGTCGACCCAGTGTCCTCCAGACCAGAACCACTGCTCCCCTCTGGCTCTATTCTCCCCCCGTCTGAGCCGGACCCCTCACTAGCCCCCCCGGGGGGGGCGGGGAGCTTCTCCCCCAACACATGGGTGGTCGCGTCCGTCAGCGGGCGGTGATTACGGCGGCACTCAGGCTAACACAGCCGAGCTCTCAGACCGGAGAGGGCCGCCGCCGCCGCCGCCGCCGCCGCCGCCGGGGAAGGGGGGGAGGGGGGGGGGATCACAGAGGCCTGGCCATAAATACCCCCCCCCCCCCCCCCCCTCCCCCCCGGGGAAGGGGGGCTGCCCATGTTTGTCGTGTCCCTGCTAAGAGTTATATCACGTTAATACACCGGACCGAAACACACACACAAAAAACACGACGAATAAATAACCGAGCGTCGTCGCCCCGCGAGGGGTCGACTTTCAACCTCTGAGGAACTGAAGCAACAACAATTTTTTTTTTTTTAACGTTTAAAATAGATATCTCCGTAGGAGATTAGGGAGTGTCGGAGCACATCTGGAGTCCAGCAGCAAGAGGATATTGCAAATTGTTATTGGGTTATACCGGCCATGCCTTTTCGATTGTGTGTCTTTTGACTCTTCATTTCCAGCAGATATAAAACATCTGTGTTCGGCAGAGGTCTTTGGACTTCATCAAGACAACGCAGAGGGACACACACACACACACACACACACACACACACACACACACACACACACACACACACACACACACACACACACACACACACACACACACACACACACACACACACAGGCCTGTGTTGCAGGCCTGATAAAACAAAAGAAAGACTTCTGATGTACATTTCTGGCACCAACAGCCTGTGTGCATCTGTATGGTGTGTGTGTGTGTGTGTTGTGTGTGTGTGGTGTGTTGTGTGTGTGTGTGTGTGTGTGTGGTGTGTGTGTGTGTGTGTGTGTGTGTGTGTGTGTGTGTTTGAACACACATGCCGGCATGTTTGCTTTGCGTGTGTGTGTGTGTGTGTATGAATGTGTATATGTATATGTGTGTGTGTTGTGTGTGTATGGCGTATGCGTATGTGTGTGTATGTACCCGCGTGTGTGCGTATGTGTGCATTTGCTTTTATGTGTGTGTATGTGTGCGCGGCATGGCACGACACATGGGGGAAACCACGTTCCACAAACATCTGCAGGAAATATGACCGTGAATGTAAACAATTAGACCTCCATCACTTCTCCTGCACCGCCCGTGAAATAGTGTGCGTGCCTGCACACGCAGCCCGGGGGGGGGGTGGGGGGGTGTCGACCGCCATTAATCAAAGACATCGCTCTGGATGCACTGCAGCCTGGGAGGTGACATGTGATAGCACGGAGAAGCAGAGAAAACACAGGGGACACACACACACACACACACACACACACACACACACACACACACACACACACACACACACACACACACACACACACACACACACACACACACACACACACACACACAACACCACACACACAGATGAACTCCAGTTATCACAACCGTGGAAGGCGCGCGGGGGGGGGGCTAGGTGCATTTTCGGAAGAACAGTAGCGCACAACAGATGTGCTTGTAGTCGTTGGTTGGAAATTCTCAAACACACACACGTGCATGCCAAGGTGTGCACACGCACGTGCACACACACTCTAGCACATACACACACACTCTAGCACACACACACACACACTCTTTGCTGTTTTGGATTTGGATCACAGCAACAATTTCAAGTATGTGGTGTGTGTGTGTGTGTGTGTGTGTGTGTGTGTGTGTGTGTGTGTGTGTGTGTGTGTGTGTGTATTTGAAGGGAGGTGGTGGAGGTGGCGGGGTTTCTACCAGTGGTGTGATGCAGAAGGTGGAGGAGGAGGAGGAGGAGGAGGAGGAGGAGGAGGAACAGGAGGTGGAGGAGGAGGAGGAGGAGGAGGAGGAGGAAGAGGAGGTGGATGGAACCAAAGGGCGGGAGCGACGGGGGGAAACTGTATCCACCGCCTCAGCACTTCTCCCAGCCAGCCCACAGGGGAGACAAACCGACCAACCAGAGGAGGACCAGAGCAACCAGAGACAGACCATAGACCAACCAGGGACCAAACATGGACCAACCAGACCATAGACCAACCAGACCATAGACCAACCAGACCATAGACCAACCAGACCATATACCAACCAGACCATAGACCAACCAGACCGTAGACCAACCAGACCATAGACCAACCAGACCATAGACCAACCAGGGACCAAACATGGACCAACCAGACCATAGACCAACCAGACCATAGACCAACCAGACCATAGACCAACCAGACCATAGACCAACCAGACCATAGACCAACCAGACCATAGACCCAACCAGACCATAGACCAACCAGAGACCAAACATGGACCAACCAGACCACAGACCAACCAGACCATTAGACCAACCAGACCACAGATCAACCAGACCGTAGACCAACCAGACCATAGACCAACCAGGGACAAAACAGGACAACATGGACCAACCAGACCATAGACCAACCAGACCATAGACCAACCAGACCATATAGACCAACCAGACCATTAGACCAACCAGACCATAGACCAACCAGACCATAGACCCAACCAGACCATAGACCAACCAGACCATAGACCCAACCAGACCATAGACCAACCAGACCATAGACCAACCAGACCGGTAGACCAACCCAGGGACCAAACATGGACCAACCAGACCATAGACCAACCAGACCATAGACCAACCAGACCATAGACCAACCAGACCATAGACCAACCAGACCATAGACCAACCAGACCATAGACCAACCAGACCATAGACCAACCAGGGACCAAACATGGACCAACCAGACCACAGACCAACCAGACCATAGACCAACCAGACCACAGATCAACCAGACCGTAGACCAACCAGACCATAGACCAACCAGGGACAAAACATGGACCAACCAGACCATAGACCAACCAGACCATAGACCAACCAGACCATAGACCAACCAGACCATAGACCAACCAGACCATAGACCAACCAGACCATAGACCAACCAGACCATAGACCAACCAGACCATAGACCAACCAGACCATAGACCAACCAGACCATAGACCAACCAGACCATAGACCAACCAGACCATAGACCAACCAGACCATAGACCAACCAGACCATAGACCAACCAGACCATAGACCAACCAGACCATAGACCAACCAGACCATAGACCAACCAGACCATAGACCAACCAGACCATAGACCAACCAGACCATAGACCAACCAGACCATAGACCAACCAGACCATAGACCAACCAGACCATAGACCAACCAGACCATAGACCAGCTATTGCACACCAGAGAGAACCAGATACCAACCAGATACTGACCAGAGACCGACCAGATACTGAAAAAGGAACAGCCGTAGACCAACCAGAGACCAGCCATCTCACGTAATTCCCACTCGATTATTCTGATTTTATGCATCACAAAACAAAACGCCTAAAGTCTTCTGTGGGATACCAACGCCTCCTCTCATTTGAAGCAGGTTAGGGCTGTGCCCGAGGACAGTGTTGAACACAAAAATGATTGTCTTTAAGTGTGTGAGTGGGTAATCTTAACAACGCATTGCATCTGATACCCGGATCAGTTCACACATGCTACTGTCTGTGAGCTGCCGGAGGGATGATAACCAAATAACAACACTCTACCAGAGAAACGATACTGCCGGCCAGACACACAGCACCCAAGCAAGTTCATATCCTTCCTCTACGAGCAGCGGAACTAAGATCGTCCCTCGAGGCTCCCAGGGGCGACGTGATCAGTTTGGAGACAGATGGTCAGACAACAACAAGTGGTGGCAGAGGCTGCTGTGCTGAACTGTTACCGTTTAGCACACGGCCAACTGCTGTTGGGTTACGGATCAGAGGTTAACGTGTCCTCATCTTAACCTCTGCTCCTCGTTATTCACAGCTGCAATACTTCTGGAAAGGCGCCATTTGATGACTGACAACAAGCATGTTTGTTCTTACGGTCAAGTTTGAGTTCAAAGTACTTTGAGTTACGTTGCCCAACTAAAAAGTCAACTTTACTGTCATACTCTCTTTTAAAAAGAACTGACAGGGAATGGAATATAAAAAGCAAAGAGTGGGGGTTATGGGGGCCGGTCAAAGGGGGAACAGGTTGAGACGTGTGGAGTGGAAGTATGGTCTCACCAAACCTCTGGTCATTACCGCAGAGTGGAGCCCAAAGACCCTCATTACCAACCACTCACCTCACAGAAACTCAGATCAGTCAAACCTTCCCCTGTACTTCCTTCTGACACAAATGGACCGTGTAGAATAGAGCGCTTTGCATGCCCAGACTCCCAGGGAAGGGTGCATCCAGGCTCTTTAGCAGACGTGTTTATCCAAAGTGACTTACAGTAAGTACATTTGTCAGAAGAAAGAGTTACAACAATATATCACTGTTGGTACAGAAAGGACGTTCAAAGAAACACGAAGAAGTACCAAGCACTAACAATCACTAGGTTAACCCATACCCTGTTCACATCAAAGATAGCTGTACAATATGTAGCATCGAGGGCTACGCAGGTACCTTTTCTTCCCATTACAACTAGCTTAACCAAAGCTTCTTGAAGCTATCGGGGGATTCCATACGCGAGTCCTTTCTAGGAAGCAAGCTACATTTAGAGTGTCACACAGTTCTCCTAGGTATAACTTCTACACAGAGAGACAGGCTTGGAAAAAATAAAATGTGTCTCGCCTTGCAGACCTTTTCCACGTAAGAGGAGACGCACTCTCGTCAAAGAGGTGACAGGATCATGTTAGCTCATATTGAAATGTAATATGTGTGTGTGTGTGTGTGTGTGTGTGTGTGTGTGTGTGTGTGTGTGTGTGTGTGTGTGTGTGTGTGATAGAGAGAGAAAATCGCACAGCACACATTGCCAACACGTATGAGGCGAGAAAGCCAATTTCAAAAATGCAAATGTGTGTGGGAACCAAAGCATTCCACTGCCACACGGTGAGGGATTACTAGCACACACACACACACACACACACACACACACACACACACACACACACACACACACACACACACACACACACACACACACACACACACACACACACACACACACACACACACACACACACACAGAGCCGGTGAGACAATGTAAATGGAGGATCCCCTTTCGGCGGGTCCCTTTAAAGTCTCCTGATGACAGGCCGATCTCTTCCCTGCCGTCTAGACAATAGCCGGCTAAGCGGTACTGAGGCGCCACGCAGATCCGACCCGTTTCATCACACGTCCCGTCTGTCACTCCCTCTCCCTCACACTGCTGCTCTGCCACGGCCTGCCGTGCATGCTGTCATTCCCCCCCCCCCCCCCTGCCTTTCAACACCATGGATCATGTTTTTAGAGTATAGATGGTGTAGAAGAATGGATTGTCAGATCTCCAATACTGACATGGATGCATTTCTGAATAGGGAAAAGAGCTAAAAAGCGATTTGGGACATTGCATCCTTTCGTATTCCCCCCTCATCTCAGTCGGTTGGCAGTGACCACGTGGCAGTGACCTGGGTGGCAGTGATGTGTTTGTCAGGGGGCTGGGTGGCAGTGAGTTGGCGGGACGTGAACTGGATGGCTGGGTGCTTGTCGTCTACGCACCAGAAGGCTGCGTTTCATTTTTTTCGCTGCTTGGGGCGATGTACGAGTTACACCGTCTCCCAAACTCCATCCCAGTAGCTCGGAGAGAGCCTGCCAGCAACACTGTTGATGTCAGCCGAGACCATTCCTCTGCTGCTCCCCTAGGGATGGGTCAGAAGTCCACTGGCTCCAGACTGACCCGTGGTGACCCACCTACTGACGGTGGGCCCAGAGTGAATGAATGGCCACCAGATAGGCAGCATATCGCCTCCCGGGCGGCGCGCTAATTAAGGCGTGTTTGTCTTGGCCTGGGAGCTGATTGAGTATGGAGGGGGGATCCCACACAGAACAGTTTCACAGAGAAATCCCCCAATACTGCATGGTGAGAGAAACCAGAGGCGGGCTTTTCTGAAACCTGTGACTCTGTGTGCCTAAAGAGTTCGGTACGTGCTTCCTGCAAGGAAAATTGTGACTATGTTTTAGCCTAGAGCATAAAGTTATTAAAAAGATTATGAACCACCGTACAAGGTGCAAGGGACATGTAGGCATCGACTGCTGAATATTGACTTCAATGATTATTGTGAAATTATTTCAACAGAATCCCGTAGAGCCCAAACACTAAGTCAACAGGCAACGGACGCCCGGACCGGCGGGCTAGTGAGTATCAGACCAGATGTTTTGAAGGTCATAATGGATCTCGGCCCAGCCCAACACACGCTGACGCACACGCACACACCCAGGCCATGATGTAGACACCACGCAACACAGCCCGCTGAGTGATTGGATTTTAAGAATACCAGAGGCCGGTCGGTGTTGATTGCACTAACGAGAAAAGTCTGGCCTGTGTGTTTGTGTGCGTATGTGTGAGTGTGTGTGCGTGTGTGTATTGTTGATGCTATTGGTCTGTTAAACTACATACATGCACGGTCAAATTCCACCTTGACAAACACACGAAATACACACGCACACACCTGATGTACACACACATACCAGACGTACACACCTGACGTACACACACCTGATGTACAGACACCCACACAATGAAAAAAAAACACGTCGACACACACAAGGTACAAAAACAAACACACACACACACACTGTTGTATCGGGTGCAGTTTGTTTTGTGATTGTCCGTT
>OLKM01000719.1:89971-105541 GCA_900291075.1 Melanogrammus aeglefinus
TCACCCACGAGGACCGGTCTCTCTGTGCAGGAACCACATGGCTGGGTGAGCCCAGAATGAGTGGAGAAGCAGGCTATTTAAGCCCTGCTTCTCCACCTGTTCCACAGGTGTTCTTCATGTCCTTAATTGGCCCAGGCCGGGTTGCCACAATAAGGTCAGTCTGTTCACTATACGTATAAGTATTGTTAGATGCAAGAGAAATGGGATCAGTAGTGCACACTACTATCTCAGGTAAACATAAAAGTACACATAAAATATATCCTTTTCCCAGATGTCAATATTGTTTCTTTAGTCACATTAGTTTGTTGTTGTACTCTCTTTTTCCCTTCCCTAGAACACAACCGGATGAAGTTAAACTCCCTCAGTATCCACCGCTGACAACGGTGTAAATAATAAATCAAAAGAACAGCTCCACCGCGTCTTGATAAAGAACACTCCCGTACTCTTCTTCTGCAGATCGTCTGGGTCGGCGGTGCTTCACCGCGGCTGGCTCCATCACTCAGAGGTCTAATGGAGCGGGACCGACCCCGGCCCGGCCCGCTGTGGAGCCCGACGAGGGGATCCATCAGGCTTGTTTCCCTAAGAAAAACAGGCGGTTTGTTCAGGGCCAGGGGCAGGCATCCTGCTCATGACCCGGCTCCACGACCCGCCGTAATGACCTGCCACCGGCTGCCGTTACCTCTTCAGTTTACCGAACCTCCTCTAGCCGCCTTGCCATGCAGGACTGGGGAGTGTTCGCCCTCCCCAGGTGGAAGGAGGGGGTCCAGGAAAAAACACCTCTTTGAAAAGCCTGCGAACTTCAGCACTAGAGGGTTTTCTGTAGGGCAGCATGTGGCTCAGGAGGTAGAGCGGGTTGGCTGGTAACCTCGAGGTCGCAAGTTCGATCCCCGGCTCCTCCTAGCAGAGTGTTGAGGTGTCTGACAAGCTGGCTGTCGCCCTGCGTGGCTGACTGCCGTCGGTGTGTGAATGTGTGCATGAATGGCTGAATGTTGGGTAATATTGTAAAGGTCTCTAAGTGGCCCCTAGTTAGAAAAGAACTGCATAAATGCAGTCCATTTACCAGACCTTAATCACGAAGCAGCCATATTGGTCCGTTGATTGGGAAAACCTTCTACAATCTGTCAGGGGAACCCATGACAACCCAACCATGCATTCCACTTCCTGCACTCACGCATTGGGTTGTCATGGTTTCCCCCTAAGATTTCAAAAGGTTTTCCCGCCTGACAAACTACCATGACCGCTCGGTAACCCAGGTCTACAGGGCGATTCTGCACGACCCAGAAATATCTCGGCTCAAGAATCAGGGGGGGGGGGGGGGGGCGTTACCGTTAAGGGAGTTTCTTTTCAAGCTAGCGTGAGCAAACACTGCCTTCAAGAATAACACGCAAGGCGTTTGTCGTCTGAAATTGACATGAAAGCCTAAAGCTGTGGGAGTGACAGTGTAATTGCTGTGACCTCTCAGCACCTCGTCCGCTGGCAGGCGTGGGACTGCCTCTGTGTGTAAAGTATAGCGGCGGTCCCGCGTGTGCCTGTCACCGGGACAAAGGGCTCGGGTTTCAAAGTGCACATCCCAGCCTATAGGGCTAGCAGCGAGCGCGGTGAACCAGAGGCCAGGCGGGTGCCTGCAAATCGCATAATCAACAGTAATAACACGAACCTGATACCATAATTGGGTTTTCCTACGACCTGGTGCCAGCATCCGCTGTTTGGGTGGAAAGTGTAAAGAAAGAGTGGCCGGCCACCCCTAGGATGTCTGTGTAAACCCTCACCGAGGGCCAGGAACCAGAGAGGAACTCTGCTGCTGCTTTGATTGATCAGATCTCCATCTACTGTTTGGATAACGTTAGGCTTTCCCCTATACTGCTTCCTGTCTGAAGGAAACCCAAAGAGTATGGCAAGAGTTTGGCAAGTCGGCGCGTTAAAACGGGGAAACTCTGCAGAGTTTCTAAACTCGTTTTGAACGAGGACACCTTTCCTCTGCATTGGATTCGTTTTTTTTCATCATGAATGGAAAACGGTACAGTTTCCTTTCTCCTCAATGAGCGGCATCAGTCGTATCGGTTCCCTGGCCCGACACATCAAACCAAAATAAAGATTTATTTTCCTTCTGCCCCTGCTCTGTGACGGAAACACGCACTTTTCGAAGGGGCTACCTCAATATTTGCTCATTGCGCTGAGCGAGCTGGGCTGTCCCAGGATCGTGGTACGTCAATACCAGTTCAGCTCTTAGAATGGCTCGCTGACAGGACTTGGCTTTCTCCAAGGAAAATCACGCCCAAAAACCAGAACGACCTTATCAATTACTCACTCACTCACAGTCGGACTGCCGCGAGGAAAACGTCAAGCTTCCAACTAACAGTTAAATATAATAAAGAAATAAAATATACCACAATGATGAAATATCGTTTTCTGGGTGGCTGCTGGAGCACAACGAGACGGGCTATGGCGTGAAGAAGAAGCTCAAAAAAAGAACAAGTCTGGTTTACAAATTTGACTTCACATGTCGGACCCCGGGAGACCCCGTCTGAGCTGGGACGAGACGAGAGTTATGGGAGAGAAACACACTCGCCATACATCCACCGCCCCTGGACGCCGGAGAGCTTGGCTCGGGCCGTTTGTTCCACTTCCCTTTCCCCCAGGTGGACCTGAAGAGGTTCTGTGTGTGCACACCTTCTCTCCTCACCTTCTACCCCCAAATCCTCTCATGCTGCTCCCTCCCCTCCAAGCCCGTTGTCCACCTGGTCAGGAACAAACTCAGGCCTCTCTCTCTGGTCTCAGCACAACGTTTCCCGACAGCTACACACCTGGTTCCCACGGTGACGCCGTCGTCAGGGATACCGATTAGTCTGGACACATTGAAGTTCACTTCCTGAGGCAGACCAGGACTTCCTGTCACAGGGAGTGGGACCTTCATTTCCAAGCCCAGATGAATGTTTGTGTCTCGGTGTGAGAAAATCGAAGTGATCGGTTTTCTATTTTTATTATGAGCGGTCTGGAAAAAGGGAGGCGACCACCAGCTGCATAAGTCTGCCTCTCCTTTCATTCTTCCTTTCCTTCTTTTCCTTCCTTTCCTCCCTTTTTCTCTCAAGTAGTCCCCTTGTCAAGTCGTCATCGACGCAGTACGTCTCTGATCCTGCACCCTGCGTCGGCGTGTAAAACCAGACTGAAGAATAGATCTTCAAAATACGCGAAGGTGATTTGGTTAAAGACAACGTGTTTTTTTTGTTGGGTGTCAACAAGAGGGGGTAATAGGACAACACAATCACTACCATCCATCTATATATCTATACATACATGCAAACCACCAGGTTGTTTTGATCCAAAAAACCATGGAAGCATGATTTTGAAAAAAATCGTCAGGGTTAGGTTCTGGGTCACGGTTCTATCTGACAAATATTCCCCTGCGTTTTCTCTTCTTCCCCGTCAAAGAATCGTCTACCTTCTTCCCAACGTGTGAGAGGAGCGCTCCGAGCCCCGAAAGGCCTCAACTCCCTTCTGACCCAACAGCTCTGATTTCACTCATCCACCCAGCTCATATCCCCCATCACACCCAGCACACATACCCCATTCGTCCTCTCTGACCGCTGCGCCTGCTCATGATGGATGACCCCGCCATTTACTACGCTGTGCTTCAGCATGCCTTGCATCTGGGCTCCCGGGTAACAGACGGCTAGTGGGAGGACGAATGGGCACGTGTGTGAAATGCAGAATCACCTTCATGCAGGATTAGACAAAGATAAAGTATAAGAGTCTCTCTCTCTCTCTCTCTCTCTCTCTCTCTCTCTCTCTCTCTCTCTCTCTCTCTCTCTCTCTCTCTCTCTCTCTCTCTCTCTCTCTCCTCTCTCTCTCTCTCTCTCTCTCTCCTCCCTCTCTCCCTCTCTCTCTCTCTCTCTCTCTCTCTCTCTCTCTCTCTCTCTCTCTCTCTCTCTCTCTCTCTCTCTCTCTCTCTCTCGTGGCCCCTGGAGTCAGATCAGCTGTCTTCTCTCCCACTAAAACCCAGCATCTATACGACGATCTCACCAGTTCAATCCAATTACGATCCAAGCGTCAAACACAGAACATAAACAACAGAGCAATTAATCCAAAGTGTGTGTTGCAACGTATAGAGACAATACACAGACCACTATCTCACTAGTGGATAGAAAAAAAGAAAACGTCAAATGTTTTGCCAAGGGGGTCAAGGCAGGAGGATCCAGATGTATGAGGGAGGTCAAGGATGAGACCGGGAGGAGTTGCTGAGAGAGGTGTATAACATCCTAAATGGTCGGTGTTGGAATGTAGCCGGCCACAATACAGTCAGTAAACCCTGAGCCTTCCCATATGTCCACGATGTGCACAGGAGTGTCCCTCCCCCAGAGAGACACTCTTGCGAAGACACTCTAGACACACAGCTCTCCATAGGGACGTGTTATCTACAGGGGCATCGTGTACAGCACGTCCCGGGAACGGGCCCCCGAGCCCCGGGGGGAGGGCATGCAGGGGGTAGTGTAACCTCCCCTATGCATCTGGGTGACAGGGCTCCCTCTCAAGCTTTCATTACCCCCCCCCCCGCCCCCCCCGCTTCCAGCACCATCACACGACGGTGTTAGGTAACCGTCGGCGATGGCCGAGGGACGATAACCCCACTCACGCTTGAGAGGAGAAGGAAGCGGGACAGACAGAGAAGAAACAAGAGGAGACATGGCTGTGTGGGTCCCGACCGACATGTACTGGTTCCGTGATTCAGACCGTGTGTGTGCGTCAAGGATGACATCACAAACCAAGGACACCGCCACCCACATGCCCACCGCCGTCCTCCTCGGTCAGGGAGACACCAGGGAGGACTCTGTCGAACATCTCGGCATCTAAGTAGCACCTAACAAAGGCCTGAGGTGCAATTCACTTTTTAGAATCGAGTGACGGGTGAGAATCGAAAGGGGAAATTGGCCATGCTTTAGAGGTTGATTTTCTCCCTCTGCAACGCGGCAGAGTAACGATAGAAAGATGGATAGGACGAGGGGCAGGCGACGAGGGGAAGCCATTCATCTTACGCCCTTGTGAAACAAACGCAGAAGAATAAAAACGCTGTCGGTGTCTCACACTAATACGACTCGTCTGTGGTCGGTCTCGCCAAGAGATCACAATCCCAAGACACCAGGCTCCGGTTTCATATCTAAAATACAATCGTTATAATCCCATTTTCATACAATCGAGATGGACTGGGAGAACGATGTGTTGGTGTAGCAATACGTCTTTGTCTTTCTCCTCGTGGTGGGATTGTAAAATGTGTGTAGCAGGCGCAGGAAGCTACTGGGGCCAGTGGGGAAACTGGCAGTTCCAGAGTGGTGTTGCCAGAGTGTCTGGGTATTGCCAATCG
The DNA here is from genome assembly GCA_900291075.1 of Melanogrammus aeglefinus. Classification (NCBI taxonomy): domain Eukaryota; kingdom Metazoa; phylum Chordata; class Actinopteri; order Gadiformes; family Gadidae; genus Melanogrammus; species Melanogrammus aeglefinus. The sequence continues at coordinate 95,328 of OLKM01000719.1, forward strand.
TGTGTTTGTTATTCTGATGTAGGCTGTAAACTGAAGGGACAGAAAACTAAGGATAGAAATATTTCATTAATCACAAGTCGTGTCTGTGTGCCGGCGTGTGTGCGTGTGTCGTGTGCCGGCGTGTGTGCGTGTGTGTGTGTGTGCGTGTGTGTGTCTCATGTAGTCAAGCAAATAATCCTCACTCCATGTCTGCTTGGAAACCAACCCTCTCCCCCGTCATTTGTCGGTACGTCCCTTATGCACCATTACACACACACGAATACCACTAGCCGTGCCCGTGTGATGACTGGGAAACACATTCAAAACCACAGATCCCAGAAGACCGATCCGTCAACTAATATCGCCTTCCGGAGAGAAAAGACAGCAAACCAACTCGGGAACGCCGTAGTCGACTGGCGCAAACATCCACCAAATACTCAATCCAACCCTTCTCCTGGAGCAACCAATTAAGGACGGGGACTCATCGGCTGCAGCCACGTACGGAAGACTAAACGGCCGTCCCCCACAACCCCCCCCGTTACCGCGGGGCACGTCGGATGAGGTCCCAGAATGTGTTCCTGATGATGTGCTCACCGCCCGCGGCGCAGAGACCTCGTTGCTGTCAGGAGCGCCGGGCCCATGGCCGCAAGTATTCCCAGGCCCCAATTAAGCCCCTCGTTTGCGGTGTCGTCGTGCCAACCGCTCTTAATCCCATATTCCGCTGCGCTCTCCAAACGGGCTGACCTCATCGAGCTGGCGAGAGGAGAGGGGTGAAGGAACGCGCTCCCTGCATTTCTGCGTTTTTATCACACGTAATCCTCGACTATCCAGTCCCCGGCGTACACTTATTACCCAAAACAATGGGCACCGCCTCCTCCATCACCTGTATCCCTACCTCTACCTCCACCACCACCGACCCCTCCACCTCCTCCACCTCCTCCTTCAACACCACCACCATCACTACCTCCTCCAACACCATCACCACCACCCCTCCTCCACCATCATCCCCTCCACCACCTCCAACTCCACATCCACCTCCACCCACCATCCCCACCACCTACTCCAGCTCCACCAACGCCCCCACCCACCACCATCACCTCCTCCACCTCCTCCACCAACTACATCCCCTCCTCCATCATTACCATTAACACCTTCAGCATGGTTCTGAAAGAGGACAGCGTGGATCCTGTGGGAGTTTCCCTCCGCTTCAGTTCCCAGCCCTTAAGTTAAGTTGTGTTTGAGTGCCTTGACTTTACAACGCGTGAAAGGAGAGCGAGCCCAGCTCTGTGCTTAAGGTTTAGGGCTCACAAGAGGAAGTGATGAAGCAGACTTCCAGGGATCGTTCCAGACACTGGATGACATTTAAGAAGCAGTTTCCAACGAGCATCAGGGAATGAGACACGTAAGGACGTCGGGGATCGAAACCCTGATCCCGGCAGCTGGACATTAAACACCCAAAGCTGCTCGTCTCTCCAGCTCCTGCAAGACGCAGACCACGAAAAAAGAAAAGTCCATAAAGTTCTGCTTCATAGAGCTTCAGATGTCCCTTCAGCCCTTGCTCTCAAGTTGTCTTAGAAGCTTTGTCTGCGTGCCATCTCTCGACAGTAAAGGTCACTGGCTGATTAAAACCATCACCTCCCATCTCCCCACACGAGAGACGAAGAGCGAGGCGTCGATCGGAACAGGAATGCAGCCCCTCCGTCATCCCTGCTACTTCCCAGATGCGGAGGACGTACCGTAGAGATATGAGAGACGATGCATAAAGGAGGGGGATGACGGCTCTTAAATCTCAACGCTAAGTAGACCTTGACTCGCGCTGCTGGACCGGGGGCCGGCCGGCAGTGGAGGCTGAAGCCTGGATCCCTGCGCGGTTCCCACACTCTCTAGAGCAGATCCTACACTCTCTAGAGCAGATCCCACACTCTCTAGAGCAGATCCCACACTCTCTAGACCAGATCCCACACTCTCTAGACCAGATCTCACACTCTCTAGACTAGATCCCACACTCTCTCGACCAGATCCCGGACTCTCTAGAGCTGATCCTCTCTAGACCAGATCCCACACTCTCTAGACAGATCCCACACTCTCTCGACCAGATCCCACACCACTTTAGACTAGATCACACACCACTCCAGACCAGATCCCATACTCTCTAGACCAGATCCCGGACTCTATAGACCAGATACTCTCTAGACCAGATCCCACACTCTCTAGACTAGATCCCACACCACTCTAGACCAGATCCCACACTCTCTAGACCAGATCCCGGACTCTCTAGAGCTGATCCTCTCTAGACCAGATCCCACCCTCTCTAGAGCTGATCCTCTCTAGACCAGATCCCACCCTCTCTAGACCTGATCCTCTCTAGACCAGATCCCGGACTCTATAGACCAGATACTCTCTAGACCTGATCCTCTCTAGACCAGATCCCACACTCTCTGGACCAGTTCTCACGCTCTCTAGAGCAGATACTGCCAAACGGATTCCCTGGACTGGGAAAACGCAGATTTGTACAGATTTCTTCAAAATAATTTCAGATTTATTTTCTTAATGTGTTGTCTGACCTCATTAACCAATTACCGTCACTGTTTGCTCAAAACATATCAGCCATCATAAAAACATCTCTCCGTTTGTGTGTTGCGACATCACCCTCACCAAGCACTATTGCACTCCATGGTCACGGGAGTGACATTCTCAGGGTGGCGGGTTGGCGAGGTTTGTTGCAGTCTCGGACCTCGATTGAACTTTCCCCAGTGTGTTACAGAGGCCTCAGCTCCTCTCTGCGACATGCGGAGGTGAAGTAAAGGGACTTCCAGAAGCTCCGTCTCCGGCATTCCGGCGAGCGCCGCCGAAACGGACACATGAAAGGCGTCGACGACAGACACCCCACGTGTTCACCCCATCGGCCCATGGTACGACACGGCTGTGTCAATATAGAGAGCGAGGGGGGGGAGGGAGAGAGACACAGATGAGAGAGACAGATGAGAGAGAGAGAGACAGACAGGGAGAGAGAGAAAGACGCCGCAAATACACCAGCAGATTGACAGAGTGCAATGGTCCAGCGATGACGACGACACGCTCCCAGAACAAGAGACAGCCCAAACAAGTCGATTGTGTGGAAGACGCGAGCAACATCAATAAACCAACGGCGGGACTGTGGGACAGATTCAAGTGTCAGAAGAAGGGTGCTGAGTCTGGAGTCGGAGACACAGACGTTAGAACTGACTCAGGCTCTGCTAGGTGCAGCCATAACCCCAACCCTTGATGATGTGTCAGGCGGACCCTGACACATGGGGCCCCCCCCCAAACGCCAAAGTGGCGTTTGAGTGGGGGAGACGATGAGCAATGGGTTGAGGGGGTGGGTCAGATTAGGCTGCCAGTAAACTCCATTTCGGTTTAACTTGAACACCAGAGATTAGTGCCTGTGACATGATGCTGTACGGCTGTGGGTCTGAAGTCTGGGTCTGAATGGTTTGCGTGTGTGTGTGTGTGTGTGTGTGTGTGTGTGTGTGTGTGTGTGTGTGTGTGTGTGTGTGTGTGTGTGTGTGTGTGTGTGTGTGTGTGTGTGTGTATATCTGTAAGTGTGTGTTGTTTGCTGTGTGTCTGTGTGTGTGTCTGTGTGTGTGTGTGTTCTGTCTCTTTGTGTGTGTGTATTGTATGTGTTTATGTGTATGTGTTTGCTGTGTGTCTGTGTGTGTGTGTTCTGTCTCTTTGTGTGTGTGTGTATCGTATGTGTTTATGTGTATGTGTTTGCTGTGTGTCTGTGTTGGTGTGTTCTGTCTCTTTGCGTGTCATTGTGTCTTTGTGTGTCTTTGCATGTGTTTATGTGCATGTGTTTGTTCTCTGTCTGTGTGGTGGCTCTGTGTGCGCTCCACGCTGTATCGGTTACTCCGAGGCCCCCTCGCGTGTGTACGTGTATGTGTTGTATCCCCCAGCGGTACGTGTCCTCGGCGTGTCTGTCTGTACGCACGCGGCCGACCCCTAAACCCCGCCAGTGACGAGCCGACAGTGCCTCCCTGGCTCCCGACGTGTTTGTGGTTGTGGTCGCGGGCGTAGCGGCAGTAGCACCACAACACAGCATGTTTGTTATTGTTAGCACACCGCTCGCTGTGGACCGCAGCCCCCCCCCCCCCCCCACCCCCAACCCGACCTCCGCCCCGCTGTTATCTGAAGGAAAACATTTCCCTCCAGCCCAAGAACCACCGCAGCCTCAAACAAAGTCTTATTTGTGAAACACAACACTGGTAAAAGCAGCTCCTACTGTGCGGTTCGGTAAACACAGAGGACTAGCAGATGGCTACAGGCCACGTGTGAGTCAGAGGAGGTTTTTGTTTGTAACGTTGGGATTAAAGGAGCAGTAAGTGACATTTATTTGTTAAAACAAGTGTTGTCTAGCTCTATAGTGCGACAGCCATCGCTGAACCAGGGTGTTTGGTCGGTGACACGGCGCTCTGCACCCCTCCGCTTGGCGGTAAACAGGAAGGAAACTTCTAGTGTCCCGTCCCCACTTTATCCAATCAGGAGTGTACTCCGCCAAGAGACCGGCCGCAGGGCTTTGACTGACACCGGCGGAACGGGGCGGAGCTACCGATTCAAGTGCTGCCGGGAACGGCTCAACCAACCGAACACAGCGATCGGAAAATACTTCGGAATTAATGAAAGCTGCAAGGAAAAAGAGACAGGAGTTGGGATGTGGGGAGGTGGGGAGGGAGGGGAGGGAGGGAGGGAGGGAGGGAGGGAGGGAGGGAGGGAGGGAGGGAGGGAGGAGGGAGGGAGGGGGGAAGGGAGGGTAAAGCTAACTACAAATTGGCCAGGTAGTTAGGCCAAACAACGACATTGCCTGAAGCGCCTCTAACTGGAGGGGAGCCCGGATCCCAACCCAAGACCGTAGGAGTAGAATCCCTCGTTGCGTGTCCTAGTCCTGGTGCACTTACAGCAACAAGTTTCAACAATGCGTGCGAATGGGGGAATTAATAAGCACTTCTATTAAGGTCCATAGCTGAACTTTCCATGTTGCTCATCAAGTGCGGCCGATTATGTTGTTCAGTGACTCTCTAACCCGGGAGCCCTTGAGCCAAGTTTCTTTTAACAAGGCCCTTCTCTTCAGTTGCATAATTGTACATGTTGTCTGACAGTTTGTGCCTGCATGCAAGTGTGTGTGTGTGTGTGTGTGTGTGCCTGTCTGTCTGTGTCTTTGCGTGTGTGTCCGAATGTTCGCTTGATAATAAGGAATCAGTTACAGCTCAACCATCTCACCCCTGGGAATCAGCTCAGAAGATATGGAGGGAGGGAGAGAGAGAGAGAGAGAGAGAGAGAGAGAGAGAGAGAGAGAGAGAGAGAGAGAGAGAGAGAAGAGAGAGAGAGAGAGAGAGAGAGAGAGAGAGAGAGAGAGAGAGAGAGAGAGAGAGAGAGAAGAGAGAGGAGAGAGAGAGAGAGGAGAGAGAGAGAGAGAGAGAGAGAGAGAGAGAGAGAGAGAGAGAGAGAGAGAGAGCGCTCTTTGGCTTGCAGAAGGCTGTCAGTGTGATGGTAACGTGATAGTCAGTTAGTACAGCCGTTCTTTCTGGGGCCATCTCTTGCTTTCTCCTGTGGGGGAGAGTGGGGGGTCCGGGGTGGGCAGGTGGGGGTAAAGGGGGTTCAGTCCTTTGATCTGCTGACAGTGGGAAACCGAATCCTAGCTCTCACCTATCGACCGCACATCCACCTGCATTACGAGAGACACTGGCGGCCGCGGAAGGCTGGCTACAGCCCCGAGAGAGATTCCTTCTACCTTTATTTAAACAATATTAACAAACAAAATGTATATTTAAATTGATTAAAACCGCAAGATTAAAATACAGCCGGTTAAAGTCGCCTTGGGGAGGGATGGGATGTGGTGCTGGGGCGGTATATCGCGCCGTAGCGCCTCAGAACAGTACCGTCGCTGGTCCAATCACGGCGATCCACCGCTTTCAAGCCCGCCGTAGCGTGCCTTGCTCAGGTGGTCGGGTCAGAACCCCCAGAGGTCACAGGAGGTCACAGGAGGTCACATGGGTAGCGACTGCCTAGCCCGCTGACGTAGCAACGGCCACCGCGCCTTTTGCATCCAGCGAGATAGCTTAGCTCGCCTTCCCGGCGTTCCTTCGTTTGAAACAAAGAAAACCCCGACCAAAGGAACAGGAGGCACGGAGTCACGGTGGACGGGTTCGGGCGGAGAAAGAAAGGGCAATGGACTGTGTGTGTGTGTGTGTGTGTGTGTGTGTGTGTGTGTGTGTGTGTGTGTGTGTGTGTGTGTGTGTGTGTGTGTGTGTGTGTGTGTAAGGAAGGGTTTTAGAGAGAAGCCCACAATAATTGGAAAAGGCTCCGCGGCTCGGACCAGGAACGTGGGCCCGTCAACCCGGTGTTGTTTGCTCAGCTGTGGCATATGTGTGCCGTGTGTGTGTGTGTGTACACGTGTGTGTGTGTGTGTGTGTGTGTGTGTGCTGTGTGCGTGTGTGTGCGTGTGTGTGTGTGTGTACATGTGTGTGTGTGTGTGTGTGTGTGTGTGCGCGTGTGCGCGTGTGCGCGGGTCCTCCCGGCATGCTGCTGGGCTGGGCAGGGCACTAGCGGCGCCCGTGTCAGCTGTATTTTAATGTTGTTGGACGCGGCGGTGGAAAGCTCTCTCCGCGAGAAAATGTCTTCCTTCAGCTGAGAACAAAACAGAAAAGAGCTGAGCCAAACAACGGGACGCTTACAGGGTGAGGAGAGAGGGTTGCTCACGGTTTAAAGTCCTTCACACTCAAACCACGGAGCTTAGCTCAACAAAATATACTACACGCTACAATATATTTAACAATTATTCACACAGCATATACAGCAACAACAAGCTAGTATATCACGTCACTGCATTCCAAGAGGGACCAACTCACAGCGCAGTCAAGGCTGGGCTGTTTCCCTGCAGTCTGGCCCCAATGGAGCTCTCCGCAAGAGAGGTTATTCTTTCACCGTGGTGTGTGTGTGTGTGTGTGTGTGTGTGTGTGTGTGTGTGTGTGTGTGTGTGTGTGTGTGTGTGTGTTGTGTGTGTTGTGTGTGTGTGTAAGTGCGTGTGTGTGTATGTTGTATGTTTGTGTAAGGCTGTGTGTGTATGTATGCTTGTGTTAGACTGTGTTTCGTGTGTATGTGTGTGGTTACGTGAAACTGTGGTTGTGTGTGTGTGTGTGTGTGTGCGTGTGTTTCTGTGAGGCTGTGTGTGTGTATGTTTGTGTTAGACTGTGTGTGTGTTTTTGTGTTTGTTTGTGGTTATGTGAAACTGTGCGTGCGTGTGCATGATAGAGACCGTGTGTGAACGTGTGTGCGTGCGTATGTCCTCGGGTGTGTTTGTCCGACGGTGTATGTTTGTGTATGTGCGTAGTTATGCGAGACTTGTTTATGTGTGCGTGTGGTTATGGGAGACTGTGTATGTGCGCGTTTATGTGAGACTGTGTGTGTGTGTTTGAACGTGTCGGTGTTTGTGTGTGTTTGTGCGTGTTTGTGTGTGTGTTGCCCAGTGCGTCCCGTCCCACCTCCCATCAGATCGTAATACGGGGGTTTCATTTTAAACATCAGACCGAACTGGAATGAGCTGACAAGTAAGAGAGGAAGGAAAATAACACGGCTCTGCATCAAGCGTAGCCGCTCGCTGACAGCTCCTCGAGTGGGGAAACCTCACGAGGTTAATAATTTCTCAAAATATTTACTCAGAATCCGTCCGAGCTGCCAGCAACGGAAGACCGGAGACCTTGGATTTGAGTTTCTCTTTTTTTTGTCTCCGTCAACATATATTTTTCATGAACGTTTTTCCACGATATCTCGACAATAAAAACCTTTTACAGGCACGGCTCACCCTAAAACACACCTGGTGCTAAACAGAATCGTATTCCAACTGAGAATCCTATTAAATGTAATTATAGAAACCAATGAAAGGATGGGAAACACATTAATAGAAACACGAGTCCTCTTGTCTCCCATCTATCGCAGGAAGTCTTTTTCTACAAAGGTTATCCTTTGTGATTAACAAAAAAAAAATACAAAAATGTAGGCGGATAGGGTTTGACATTCGAAACGCGAGCGAGTGAGTCCCATCGTTCCCATCAGTAGATGGTTGGAGATACGGCCTCCCGGGCTATGAAAAGAAGATTCTTCTTCTTCTTCTTCCCTTCCTACAGCATGAAAGTCACTTTGAATGGAGTCCAGTTCTCCGCGGAATTCCCGACAGAAATCGACATGATCTACGATATCCAGTTTCCATCGGATATCTCTCCCGCAAAATTGCTTCTGCAAACCCAAAACCTGAACTTGGTCTGGGGCGGTATTTCTCCGCCGTACTTTGGCCTCGGGGTATAAAAACCCAAGACTCCGGAGATTCCCCGCTTTTTTGTGGCTCGCTCTCCCTCTGCCTCGTCACGGCAACGGTTGACCGGGTGACATGCGTTCAACGCCCGGGGGGGGGGGGGGGGGGGGGGGGGGGGGGGGGGGGGGGGGGGGGGGGGGGGGGGGGGGGGGGGGGGGGGGGGGGGGGGGGGGGGGGGGGGGTGGTCGTCTCCCGGTCAAGATGTCGACCGAGAAAATAAAACCTAAAGTTCGGAAACTCTAACGTTCTAACGTGTGTTTTATCGAGACTTTTACAGTTTGTTCTTGGAGTGTCGTTGTGTACCAGACGATTCAACGCCGAGATAAAACAAAGCACTAATTCACCGCGGCCCTCCGATCGACAGCGTAGACCTGATACAGCCTGGGTTTCCTCACAAGGATTACAAATTAAGTCGGAAAGCCCAGGTGGGGAATCTGGCCCAATCTGGCAACACTGGGTGTCAGTGAATGGGACGCGCAGATGGACAGAGCAAATCGCTCGGCTGAGCTCTGCGTAGGGGAGAACGGGGTCAGACAGAGGACAGACAGACAGAAACCCACTGGACAGACTCACGGGAGGCAGACCGGGAGGAGCAGAGGGATAACGAGGAGCAATCAGGAGAGACGTTGTAAGACAGTGTATCGTTGGGGGAGGTTTAGGCTAATGTCGTTTATGTAACATGGGTTTGCTCAGTGTTAACAACGATTATTCTAACATAAATCATGAGGAATTAATTTCCCCGATAATAACCCGGTGTAACTGATGACTGTGAGTATGGCCTTACTATTCCCTGTCCTAACAGTTTGGTTCTAAAAGACCCACAGAAGAAGGGGCACAAATGGAGTTTGCCACAAAACCACCGTTTCCCAGAAACAATGGTTAACACCGCATTCAGGCAGTTTGAGATGAACGCAAACTTCTGGAATCAGTATTCAGGAATATCACTGAATACCAAAGCAGGGAACCGACTCCGCGGAACAACTGCAGCAAGTCTGCTGAGCCTGAAGCATCGACATCAACGCACAAATAAAGACGTTACGACTTATTCAATTTTGTGGAGGTTTGTCTTGATTCATTTTCGACGGGCCAATAAAGCATTTCAAAGGGAGTCCCCTGCTGTGACAACTCAACACAGAGAAGAGGAACGGCCAGAGTTCTGTCTTCGTGTTCTCTCTCGACGTTGCGGCGGACGTGACCTGTGCGACCCCTCCGCGACCTTTCCAGCTGCGTGCAGAGATCCCGCCTCAGCCCGGCACGCCATCGCAGAAGAAGGGGCGTCCTTCAGGAGAGATACCCATGGGTGGTGTGGGTGTGGTGGACACACACACACACACACACACACACACACACACACACACACACACACACACACACACACACACACACACACACACACACACACACACACACACACACACACACACACACACACACACACAACCCTCCTAGCCTTAACGTCACGCCCTTACTCATCTTACACCTCTCCCTCTAATTATTTTATACCCTGATAAATTGCACGCGCGCGCGCACACAACACACACACACCACACACACACACACAGACACAACACATCACACACATCACACACACACACACACACACACACACACCACACACACACCACAGTGTGGGGCGGTAGAGGATGAGCTACTGGGAGCAGGAAGGGACAGAGAACAGGAAAAGGGAAAGGCTGCAGAATCCACATGACCAGTTACATCCTGCAGCACAACCAGTCAGAATCCACATGACCAGTTACACTCCTTCAACGTTAAACCTTTAACGGTTTAACGTACCGGGTTCGATGGAGGACACAGACCTTTAGGAGACGGAGTCACATGCCAACCTCGGCTTACACCTGAGTCAGCACACTTTGGGCTCTGCTGGAATAAC